>PVJO010009796.1:0-67407 GCA_004026905.1 Hystrix cristata
ATTACTAAATTGATCCATTGATCGGTTTGGCATGGTTCTGCTGGGATCAAGGATGTGAGACTGAGATTGGGGGTGGGAGTGCGGGCCGCCCTGGGGGCAGGTAGCCTAGATAAAAGATACAGGAAGAAGCTAACTAGCTGCTTGTTTGCATTGCTTATTTGCATACATTCCTTGCATTTCCTCACTTTACTTTGCTGCCCCTGGCTGCCGTCTGCCCTGCCTCTGCCATGCCGCCCTGCCTTGGACCCAGTAGACTATAGACTGAAACCCCTGCAGACTGTGAGCTAATAAACCTTTCTTCCCCTAACTTTGGGTGTCGAGTATTCTGTCCCAACAACGAGAGAAAAGTAACTAAAACACTTAGGTTGGCATCGTTTGCCTTGGCCGGTACCGGAAATGGTCACCGCAAGATCCTCACACTGCACACAGAGCTACATTTGTCCCGGCCTGCTGAGCCTCTGTGAGTTCACGACTGGTAGGTCTCAGCGCAGCACCGGAGTCCTGTTAACAACAAACAGACGTCCTCACTGGTATAACCAAGGCCGAAAGATCATTGGAAAGGGACTTGCATGATCCGTGAGTCATGGTTATTTAATGCCTGCCTCGTGACTTAAATATCACCTTCTCACGAGGCCTTTCATGCCCCATCTCCTGATTCTCACTCCCTAGCTTAATTTCCACAGGACACACCCTCCGTTACAGTTTCCTTGTCTAGTGTCTGTCACCCCAACTAGAACGCAGGCTCCGGGACCTGGGTTTTGTCCACATGGCTCACTGAGAAATCCTGTAGTCAGAGCAAAGTCCCTGGCCCTCAGGAGGCACTCGTCATCCACTGAATGAACGACTCTGGGTCTCCAGAGGCTTCGTGCTGTCTTGCTTTAGCTTTGCACTAAATCTCACACTTGAGAGGCAGCTTGGTGGACAGTCATTTAGCAAGTGAGCGAACGAGTTAACCAATCAATGGAGTCTTGCCTAAACAGTGAAGCAGCCGGTGTTGCGACAGCCTAGACAGCCTCGTGTCCGTGCGCCCCGAAGTCCCTGACTCTGAATTCTTTAAACGGTGGGGGGCTACCAGGAAAAGAAAGTTGGAGACCCCAAGAAGTTGTGGGGGCTCCAAGGGCTGTGGGAGCGCGTTCTCGGGGGACACTCGTTCTTGTCCTGCCCAGCGCCCTGGCACACTGCCGCAGGTGAGGACGCAGCCAGATGCACCGGCACGCTGCAGCCACCACGCCAGCCCAAGTGCATCAAGATGGGCGGCTGACGCCAGGCGCTCGGAGCGGATCTGGAATGAATTGGGGGGTTGTTAAGATCGCCGACTTAAGCCTCTTCTCACAGGAAAAATATTTATTTCACTGAGCTCTGCTTTTGGAAAGCTGCGCCTGTAACAGCCTGCATCGATCTAGCAGAGTTTTGGCTACTGCTGGGCTTTGTCTCCCTCCTGTCTCAGTCTGAGTGGGCTGTGTGAGCGTGTGCGCACGCGCGTGTGTGCGCGTGTGTGTGTGTGTGTCTGCAGCACACGCTCCCGTGATTAAGCAATCAGCCAGAAGACACTGCCAGAACACTGCTCTTCTTTAACCAGAAAATAATGGACACGAATTAAGTTCATGGCAGGAGGCGCACTTTCTGTGCCTTCTCTGCTCTTGGAGGGGCCTGGGTTTGAATCCTAGCTCTGCCAGTTGCTTGGTGTGTGAACCCGAGAATCATGGTGCCACTTAGAACATTAGTTTCCTCATCGGTAATACAGTGTAATAATAGTGCCTGCCTCTTTGGATTGTTAAGAGGAGTAAATGAAAGAATATAGATACATAGCTTAGTAGCGTTTTGGCACATAGTAAATGCTCAACAAATCATTCCTATTTTTATAGGACAAATATATACGACTTTTATGGCACATTGTTCACAAAACAGTATCTGTGGGGGGCTGGGGATTTAGCTCAGTGGTTAGGGTGCTTGCCTTGCAAGGACGAGGCCCTGAGTTTGATCCCCACCACCAAAAAAAAAAACAAAAAACCAGTATCTGTATTCTCCTATTTCATTATTCTCATAACTTTCTAATAGTTGTAAAATATTCCATTGTGGGGCTATTTTTTAAAACTATTCCATATGGATAGAAATAGATGTTGTGTAAACGACCGTGGTAAATATTTCTAGACTCTAATTTTGGTCTACATTTGAGGGTCTGCCTGTAGGACAAATTCTCAGAAGTTAAATTAATGGATTGAATGGTATGATGACTGCCAAGAGTCTCAATTTACCCTACTTAGCATTGCAAGTTGTTTTCCAGAGAGATTGTCCACGTCCTTTCCACAATGAGGGCTATTTGCCTTTCAGCTCCTGCTAACGCAAGGACTCTACTATCTACCTGGGCGGCGACGTCCATTGCAGTGTTATTCACAGTAGCCATGACAGCGAAGCGTCTATTGACAGGTGCGTGAATAAACAAAATATAATCTATACATTTATATGCAAGGGAGTATTACTCAGCCAACCCTAAAAAGCAAGAAAAATGTGAGACGTGCTACAATAATTGAAGCTTCAAAATGGTATGCTTTTGTTTTTTGTTGGTGCTAGGGATCGAACTTGGGGCCTTGTGCTTGCAAGGCAAGCACTCTAGCCACTGAGCTAAATCCCTAACCCCACTTTTGTTTTTCGCTTTGTTTTTGATACAGGGATCTGGTTATGTTGCCCAGGCTGCCCTCCAACTCTTAGGCTCAAATGATCCTCCTGCCTTGGCTACCTGAGTACCTGGGACTAAAGGCATGTTACTATGCCCGGCAGACACTATGGTAAGTGAATACACTAGTCACCAAAGACTAACTATTGCATGATTCCTCTTACATGAGGTTCCTAGAGTAGTCAAATTCATAGAGATAAACCAGGCACACCTCGTGGTGTGCACGCCTGTAATCCCAGCATTCGGGAGGCTGAGGCAGGAGGATCACCATGAGTTCAAGGCCAGCCTGAACTACATAGTGAGACCCTGTCTCAATAAAACAAAAACAAAAACAAAAAAAACATCTGAGAGGTTATGCTCTGAGAGGTTAAAAATGCTCTGAGAGGTTAAATTCTGAAGGAGAGCCGCAAGCTTACAAGTGGCAGAGGCAGGTTTTGATGGCAGGTCTACTCTTCCAGTAGATGTCACATCAAGAATTCTGGTCGCCCAGAGAGCTGGGGGTAAACTGAATCAAATTCAAGGAATCAGACAAAGTTAGCGTGTGCACAGTGCCAGCAGAACTCTCAACCCTGAAGGCTCGGAGTTCAGTTCTAAATTTATTCTCTCTGACCTTCTTGTGGGTTCTAAATTTGGCCAAGCTAGTTCTTCCAGCCCAGTCAATGATGTGGGTCCATTGTTTTGAAGATCAAATCTTTTTCCTGGTATGAAAGCAGTAGAACAAGGCAATCATCGGGAGAAGCAGCTGTATGGTGCTGCCTGTTGGCCAGGTGATCCCCGACCCGTCCCTTAGGCAGTGATTAAAACCCTTTGTCTCCTGAGTCCAGGTCTGAGTGCCTCCTTCTGAAAGACCCCAAAACAAAACCTTGGGACATAGCTAGGCATAAAAATTCTAGCCAGAGTCAAACTTAAAATTGTCCCCAAATTACAACTTAGGAACCAAACAAGGCTCTTCGGGTGGTCTCCAAACCAGGGAGGAATCACAGGATCTCTGGAGACTCATCTGACCTGCCTGTGACCCCTTCTCAGACATCCGGTCTCCACTGGTGTAGCAGGCACACGGCCCCCACGGCCATGACCAAATGACCGGGAACCTGGCCCCGGAGAGACCATCCGCTCAGTGGCCATAAAGGATGCTGGGCCCAAAGGAGGATACTGGACATCAGCTTTCTTCCCTCAGGAATGTGAATCAAGAGACACACAAGGACATTCTGGTTGGTACGTGCTGGAGCCGAAAGGTCCATATTGGGAGTGAGGGTAGCCATTCTGGGGACATGTGCACCAGATGTAAGTGGACGAGGGGAAGGTGGTGTGGAACACAAGTCCAGTGAAAGCAGCTGGATCAAGCTTCCCCTGAAGCCCACACTACCCTTAGACCTTTCAGTTACATGAATCAAGTCTTCCTTCAAATTAATTCCATTGGATTTTAAATTGTTTTAATAACCAAAAGAAACATCTGTATAACCTTCCAATGCATCCCTTTTTAATCTGAAGGCCTCACAGTAGATTTATGACTCCTGGAACCCAAACAAACCTCATGAAGGCAGGCAGAAGCCCCTTGGGAGATTTGCGGCTCAAAGTGATGTCCCCCACGTCCCAAGCAAAAGTCCCCTTCCTGGCCCCGGAGTGCTTGGAGGAGAGGCGAAGTGGCTCGGAACTCGCTGTCCTCCCGCCAGCCCCTCCCTGGCCTCAGGACTGCTGTTATCAGAGTCCCGGCCTGTGGCCTGCCCTGTCCCAGCAAAGGTCCTGGACAAAGGGTGAAGCCAGGAGCTCCTGAGGCCCGAGGGCGGGTCAGGGGCCTGGGAGAGAAGCAGAAGGCTGGCCCGGGGCAGAGATGTCTTCCCTTTCCCTGGGGCTCACGTGGTGCAGCCTGTGTGACCGACAGCAGGGAGAAACACTGTCCACCCCACAGGCCGTGTTCCAGTGTCAACAGTGCTGCTGGGGGTAAACCGAGTCATGCAGGCAAAGGGGCTCAGCAGTGAGCTGTGGTGCTGATTTGAATGTGGGTCTGCTGGGCTCCCAGGGTGGCCCCTTTCCCCGCACGCTGCAGGGACGCTCGGCCACCAGGCCCCTTCTGCAGTGGCCGCATCTGCCCTTGCACTCCCCTTCCAGCTGCTTCCGCCATCAGCAGCCCCTGCAGACATTGTTCCACTCAGAGGCTCCCAGGAGCCGACTGCTGGGGAGGAAAAGGGTCAGCCGCAAACTCGACTCTTCTACTGCCTCTTCCAGACTCACAGAGGCGCGGGCGAGTCCCAGGGAACCTGGGAGCGGCTGCTCCGATCGTTAGGGCCAGGAAGGGGAAGCCAAGAAGAATCACAACAAAATCTCCTGTGACCAGGATGGAGCTCAGTGGTAGAGTTCATGCTTAGTATGTGCAAGGCCCTGGATTCCATCCCCAGCACCACAAAGAAAAAGAAAGTAAGTTTCCAAATGAAATCAACACGATTTCACTTCCTTGCCAGGTGCAAGAAAATGCATGGACAAATGAATGAACAAACGAATGAATGAATGAATGAATGAATGAAGAGCCCACTGGCTGGAGCAGTGAGATCACAAAATGAGGAAATGAAACCTGAGCGGTGGGTCAGGATGGGCCCACCTCCCTGGGACGGTCCTTCGCCAAGGCAAAGCCCCTCCGTCCCCACTCTTCCCAGCCAGGTCCTCCTGGGGCTCAAAGGGAACCTGCCCTTTGAGGGGCACGTGCCCCTGGTGCCCCAGAGAAGCCAGCAGAGGTCCTAGGCCAGAGGCAGAGCCCTGCTGAGCTTGGCGCTGAGTGGTGTGATGGGGCACCCCACATTCTCTCCCCTCTTCCCAGCCGCCCTGCCCCTGGATCCTGCTGTCCCTCCTTCCCAGATTATATTCCCAGGGTAGGAGTGGGGAGTGGGGGGCTGTTGTTGCCCAAAAGCTGGTGAGACTTGGTACCACGGGGACAAACAAACCTATAGCATCTGATAGCCCAGAAACCAATCCTTGTGGGAGGGCACAGCCAGCTGGCCTCAGTCCCACGACCTGGCCACAGCTCCCTTGCCAGTCATGGGGGGCCACAGGGACAAAGGGAAGGGTCAGGCCTCAGCTCTCAAATTGTACCAGATGCCAGACTTTGAGCGGCGAGGACAGACTTTCAACCCAGGTACAGCTCACAGCACCCGAAGCCCTAACAGATAGATATAGGCCCAGCGCCCCACACCCAGGCCTGTGCTGTCTCCTGGCTTGCCGAGCTGTCACTCTTGCACTGAAAACTGACCTTGAACTGGACGTGTCTCCCGTCCTCCTACCCATCCTCCCTGTCGTCTGGGCCTTCATCTGCCCTTTCCTCACTCCTGAGGGGGAGAAAGACAGACCCTCAGTGTCCGCTGGCATGAGGACAGGTTGCCAGCCCACAGACAGCTCACCTGCCTGGAGCAGGTGGAGGCTTGGGGAGACCCAGACCCCTCGTGGGTCTGCTCCACTCCAGGGGATCCCACAGCCGGGCACACGGCCCACCGAAGCTGGGTGACAACCAACAGCAGCTCTGGGCATGCTGGCCTGCGGGCGATGGTCTCCCAGCCGCCCTGGGAGTGGGCACTAGAAGGCTCCTGCCCACCATGCGGTGAGCACGCCAGGAGACGGTGACACTTACGGCTGCTCTGTAGACACCTGTCCGCCACCTGTCGTCACCATGACAACAGTACCGCTTCTCAGTAACATCTAATGCGAACTACGGAGAGCCATCAGCTCACGGACCCCCACACGCCCCTCTGAGGTGGGACCTGTCACAACCCTGTGTCACAGGGGGCTGTCTCAGGTGCAGCTGGTCGGTGGGGGAGGCAGGCAGGTTGTGAGCTCTGGGACCCAGCTGCCTCCTAGCCACTTGCCTGCCACCCCCAGCAAAAATCGGCAGCTTGGCTTTGTCCTTTGGGGGACAGCCCCCCTGCCGCTGTGTCCTCCGGGGCCTCCGACCTCCCCACCAGCTCACTCTGCTGACTGAGCAACTATTTCCTGGCCCCAAAGGCCGGGTCACTAGAAATTACAATCCTTCCTTCCTCTCTCCAAGATCTAATTGCATACATCTCCCACCAGCCCCAGCAACTCGCTCCCACGTCTGCAGCACAGGCCTGTGCGAACGCAAACTGCTGTACATCGTCTGTGGCGTGGTCATTTGTCTCTGTCAAGCCCGTCCCAGCCCTGCCGGCCTCTGCTCTCTGCTCCGTGTCCAAGCAACAGCCGCATCCTCCGAGGGCCTTTTCCAGGCCAGGCCCAAGAGGTCAGGGCTCACTGACCCTGCAGAAACGCACTTTGCAAGCATTTGATAGCATTGTTTCGATGGCAAATAAATTGCACCTTACTGGACCACTTTTCAGTGTGTAGCCTCAAGTCAACACACCTACACAGGGGGCGGGTGGCTCACACCTGTAATGCCTGCTCTTGGGAGGTGGAGGAAAGAGGATGGCAAGCTCCAGGCCAGTCTAAGTGACCTAACAAGAGCCTGGCTCAACGAATAACCCCACAGAGATGCCCAGACGTCAGGGATGCCCGCTCACAGATGCAGAGTCCACACTGGTCCCTGCGAAGACGCATTTATCGCCTGTCAGTGACCGTGCATCTGGAGGGAGGCACAGGCCAGGAAAGTACGTATCTCCTGTGTGGAAAGCACTACCGAGTCCCAGCTTCTGGAACAGGGTTGGAGGGTCCCGTTCAAAACCTGGCAAGCTTCGGAGGAGTCAGACGGAAAAGAGTCAGAGTCTTAAACCCAGCATTTCCTTGCTGTGCGACCTTGGTAAGTCAGTTCATCTCTCTAGTCCTCGGAAATAATCATGGGACCCACTTCCCGGGGACATGGGGAGCAGGAAACAGGTGACAGAAGGAAAAGAGTTGGACAGTGCCCACCGCCAAGCGCTCTCTGACTGCCTGCTATATGGAGGGAGGGTGAGCAACAGCAAGTACTTATTAGCTGGTGTGGCTGAATAATGTCCCCCCAAAACATGTGCAGCCAGAGACTCAGCATGTCCTCATTTGGAAACAGGTCTTTGCAGATGGAATCCTTAAGAGGGGGTCGTCCTGGCTCAGAGGAGGCCCTGACTCCAAGGACTGGCAGCCCCACACGAGCGTGGGACACACAGAGGATGGCCACGTGGAGACTGAGTCAGAATCCGGAGGGTGGGGCTACAAGCCAAGAGGCAGCAGGATTCGTGGCTGGCCCCAGAAATGAAGAGGAAGCTAGACAGGATTCTCCCTCGCGGTCCTTGCAGACACCCTGATTTCAGTCTTCAGAACTGTGAGAGTACTAATTTCTGTTGTTTTAAGCCACCCGGTTGTGGAACTTTGTTCTACAAACGTGGTTTCTATGGCCCAGGTACTCTGATAAGAGCATCATAAGGGTGAATTCACTTAAACCTTTGCAAATACCCAAAACTATGATTATTACTGTTACCTCGTTTTACAAGAAGGTGTGACAGAGACTCAGGGCCATTAGGGAACTCAGCTGGTCTAGACTGGAATTTGGTACTCTGGGCTACAGAGCCTTCCCAGGCCAGCTCCGTGTGCCCAGTGCTGTGGCCACTTGCTAGCCGGTCTTCACTGTGACTTGCTGTCTCTATTCATGTTCTGCAGATAAGGAAACAGTCAGACAGGTGTGAGAGCACGTCCGAGGCCGCACTACCTGGGGACCGACAAATCCAGGTTCGTGTGACTCCAAAGGCAGTGCCAGTGTTGACCAAGCCACACTCGGCAACTGCTCAGTGAGTCGTTTGGGGACCCAGGCAGGGGGACAGTGGCACAGTGTGTGGGAGGCAGCCACCATCCAGTGGCAGACAGCGCAGGGGGCCCATTTGATACCAGAAAACGTCGCCTGAGGTCCTCTGGATCTATAACCGCTGGGTTTTCTATAATTACTGCTGCGAACAGTTGGGTGGGTGGAGAAGGGCAAAGACAGCACACAGCAGCGAAGATGCCCCCACCCCCGGGTTGGGAGTGTTTTTCCACCAGGAAACAGGAACAGTTCATCCAAGTTTCTTCACCCCTTGTCCCAAGATGCAAAAATGTGAGAAATGTGCAAGAGCTCTGGCCACGGAGGGACACTGTGCTCATCCAACCATCTGCTTCCTGCGTGGGGCTGAGGGTCAGGGTGTGAGTTGGGGGGTGTGGGTCTGTCTCCTGATTGTCACGTTCTTGCCACGGCGGTGGGCAGAGGCTCCCTTCCTGGGCCTCAGTTTTCTCAGCTGTGAAACAGACGGCATCATGCCTCATGTCACAGAGCTAGGCTACCAGCAGACTCCAAGCCACTGGCCTCATCTGCCTTCCCCGTCTGGTTCCCCTAAGTGTGTCAACACCTCAGGACCCGTCCCCTCCTCGGGCCTGAGGTCCCCCTCCTACAGTCACACCTTGGTACTCTCAAACTTGGTACTCAACACATGTCCCAGGATGTGTGGTATGCTTGGTACTCACTGCTCGAGTTAGGACTTACACCAGCTAACCCCCGGTACCAAGGTGCCGGTGTGCTTCAGAAAGCAGCTGTCAGGTGATCCACTGGGCGGATACTGCAGCCCTTAACACTGGCAACAAGCAATGCCAGCGAGAGTCACCTCCTAGTGAGGATTTCCTGGATCCAAAGCAATATGCGCTTTGCCTTATTTAATTCTCACGAGGAATCCGTGAGACGCGCCTCAGGGGTGCCCAGCATGCCACATGCAGCACATCTCTGAGACCTTCGGAGCTCCCCATGAGTGGCCACTGTCGTGAGTGACTGTTTTTCTGCTTTTCAGAAGAGCACGCAGAGGCTTGGGACTCAAAGGCGGAGGTGCCAGGATGTCAGGACCAAAGTCAGCCTTCCCGACCTCATCTCAGGCTCTCGCTCAATGGTCATTCTGCCCCCAGGAGGGAGACAGACGCCCTGAGTGCCAAAGCAGTGACCGACGTGGCGAAGGGCGCTGGAGCGAAGATCCCGGGGGCGTCCTGGAGGAGATGTCGGAAACTTCATGGCGCGGGCTTCCTCTCTGCAGACCACGTGAGGGCATTGCCAGGAACCTGGGGCCCCAGGGACGAAGGAGGAGTCTGTTCCCTCCCGCGCCACTGCACAGGCCATTCTGCATGCCAGGCCAGGGCTGGTCCTGTGCCTGCGCCTCTTGTCCCGCAGGCCCCAGAATGGAGAGACTGGAGCCAGGGTTATGGCAGAGTTCACATGCCTGGGGGGCAGGGCGGAGGGTGGCACACAAAGCCCTGGGATAGTCAACGCAGTGTGTTTGTGACCACAGAAGACTGGAACCGATCTCACACCCATCAATGGGGGACTGAGCTAAGCTACCTTGGCAGAACCACACAAGCAATTCAAGTGACGATGGGGGAAGAGGGGAAAGTCCTGGACAAATAACAAAACTAACTGCACAGGGCTCACGGCGGACTGTGCACGTTTCAGGGCTCCTCCTGAGTGCTGTGCATCTATGTCTCCTGTAAGAAACAGGATCCCACCATGTAGTCTAGGCTAGCCTTGATCTCATTACATAGCTCAGGTGGGCCCTGAACTCATGATTCTCCTGCCTCAGCCTCCTCTAAATGCTAGGATTACAGGCAAGCATCACCACGCCCACTTTCATTTAATTTTTACTCCACTCTGGGACCAAGGGACTTGCACCATCATTTCATTTATTTATTTACTTACTGGGGGGCTGGCGATCGAACTCAGGGCCTTGCACTTGCTAGGCAAGGGCTCCACCACTGAGTTAAATCCCCAACCCCAGTATCATCACTTTAAAAATGAGTAAACTGAGGCACCAAGAGGTTAAGTCCCTTGGCCAAGGCTCATGGCCAACAGTGTTGAAGCTGGGGTTTGGTGCCAGTCCTGAGCACCAGAGTCCTACTCGGAACCCCTCTCCCAGCTTATTTTGCCCTGGGGGTCCCTCTGCCAGGGGCTCTCTGGAGCCTGGGAAAGAAGAGAAGTGCTAGAGGACCCTCAGCGCCTCCCTACCGGCCCTGGAGGGACCAGGTGTGAGTAAGACAGGCAGGCGTGCGACCTCCGCATCTGAGGCCGAGGGGATCGCGCAGGTGTGGGGCGGCCAGCTGCTCGCTCTGTTCCAGCCAGCTGGGCCCACGGATTATTTTTCTAGCCTTTCCTGGAGTCATGACAAGGAAAACTAAACGATCCACAGGATCCCTTTCATCACAAACAGTCAGCTTTCGTGGCTAGGAGTGCAGGAAGGAAAGAAAAATCACTTTTTTCCCTACTTTAAGCTAATCAACAGAACTCAGGGCCAGGCAGCCAATATGTTGCTATTGAGAAAAGCTGTTCTCAAGCAGAACTAATTGGCAACAGAAATGGAAGCCCCAAATACAGACACGTGCTTTATCCAGAGAAGCAGCCTCTGCACTAGGTATTCCAGACACACTGTGCGCCACGCTGCGTGTGGCCGGTGGTCTTAGCCGGAAGAGGCCAAGGGCAGCCTCCACTGGTTATGACTCAACCAGCCTGGCCTCTTTTGCAACGAGCTGGTCATGAAGGTCAGTGGTCAAACTGGACATTTGCCTAGAGTGGACATTTCCTTTCCTGCGTGTTGCCCAGCGCTTGGCTCCACGGTGCCCCATCCCCCCATCGAGGGCTCTCCAAAAAGAGTCAGGTGGCCTTGTCCCCTTGGCAAGAGCAAAGGAGTATTTCAACAGGCATTTATGGAGTACCTACTGTGTGCCAAAAAGCTCTGACTGAAGACCTACTGTGGCACACAGCAGCCAGCATGGCAGGCAAGAGTGAAACAAATTCCTGCCTCCGGGAAACTCACATTCTGGAAGGAGACGTGGAGGAAAAGAAAAACGTGTAACTTGTTAGGTGACAATGAGTGCAGAAAGTTAGGAAAGGGGGAGGGGGGTCAGGGGTGCAAGAGGCAAGGTCAGGAAGGCTCCGCTGAGAAGGTGATGGTGGCATTTGGTGGCCCAGGCTGGTCTCAGACAGGAGCTCAAGTGATCCTCCTGCCTCAGCCCCTCAAGTAGCTGGGACTCCGAGTATGCGCCATCATGCCAAGCTTTTTTTCTTTTGCTTTTACACAGGGGCTCACGTATGCTGGACGAGCACTTCACAACTGCTCCACGAGTGGCCCAATCCCACTTTTGAAAATTAAAATTATGAAAAAAGACAACCATGAAGGATCCAGAAGAGGATCTGACGGAGTGAACACTTGGCTTTGAGCAGCTCCCCAGAGCGAGTGCCAGGGCTGAACAGCACAACATGCCTGTGTTGTCCTTTGAGAACTGCAGCGGCACAGCCCCCCTCTTGTGTCGCTGTTCCTTTGGCTAACATCCCTCCCGGCCTCCTCCTTGGCCGACGACCACAGAGGTGGGACTTGGGAACAAGAAACATTTTCCTCTCGTGCTTGCAGGCCAGGAGAACTGGAACCGGCCTGAAGGGTCTAAAAATAGGACGTCGTTTCAACTTCCCTATAGATTTGGCCTGGCTGTTCCTTTAACACGTTCCAAGATGCCGTTTCTATGAGAGCATCATTCCCTGCATGGGAAAATGAAGGATGGCAGGAGCCAGACCTGGATCGACACAGAATTACCAGGGAGCTGCCGCTGCTAGGACCTGAAAGCACCCGGCGAGTGCAGGGGCAGCGTGTGCAACAGAAGAAGGACGTGTTCCAGGGCTTGTGTCACTGGCTGAGCCGGGGCCCAGTGTGGACAGTGACTTGCACGCCCACCTAGTCTCTGCATGCATCTGGCACTTAGGGTCCGAGAGGCATTTGGCATCTGACTGTCTTAAGCAAAAGAAGGAGGAAGAGAGACTCGTGTCTGAGGCCCCGTGTGTGGGGCCAGGTCTGCCCGCGACAGGACCTCTGAGACTCTGGTGCGCCATACGCGGAGGAGTCGGTCATGCTGGTAAGGGCTCAACAACTGGCTCTCCCGGGCAGTGTGTGTGTGTGTGTGTGTGTGTGTGCACGCACACACATACACATGTATGTTCAGGCTTATTGTAAATGGTGTCAATGTAAAAGATATGAAGCATGCAACTGGCAAGCAAACATAAAATTTACAATATTCCATTTTTGTAGATGAAATACGACCATTTCATTCGCACAGCATGTTTATGTTGGGTTTCACCCCAGCTGCCGCCGTGCGTGAGGGAGTGTGGTTCTTCAGGAAGCCTGGCTCACGGCTTCCTTCACCGTGAAGGGTAGTAAGACAAAGCGAAACAAGGAAGAAGGTGCATGGGCTTGATTTGTTCACCCAGCACTGGAACTAGTGTCTCTCCCTTTGGCACTATCTTCAATGTCATGACCGGACCCAACAGGCTTTCATGTTTCATTAGCATCATTAGCTTTTCCTCTTCGCTTTCTCAAATCCAGAAAATGAACAAAACGATAAATCAAGCCCCAAGTTGTAACTCTGGGTCAATTTCCATCCTGTATATACTCCTACTATGGCCGATTTCAAGCTACCAAGTTGAAATCTCCAAAACTGGAGTTGGGAAGGGCTGGGGGTAGCCCACAGGTGGATGAGACAGGTGTATGGCCTCGGGCACAGAGGAAAAAGCCAAGGTGGTTTCCCGGGGATGGGGGTGAGGATAAGTTGTAGAGTACGTGCTTAGCATGTGTGAGGTCCTGGGTTCAATCCGAGCTTTAAAAAAAAGTGATTTAGGCCAGGCGTGGTGGGGAGGGCCTGCAATCCCAGCACTTGGGAGGCTGAGACAGGATGATCACTGGGAGTTCGAGGCCAGTCTGAGCAACATAGCGAGTTCAAAACTGCCCTGAACTACAGGTTGAGACCCTGTCTCAAAAAAAATAAATTTAAAAAGTGATTTAAAAAATGGGAAGTGACAAACTTGAGTACTAGTCACGTTTTTAAAAAATATAATTTTGGGGGGTGCTGGGGATAGAACTCAAGGCCTTGTGCTTACTAGGCAAGTGCTGTATCACTGGGCTAAATCCCCAACCCCTAAAAAAATACAGTTTCTTTCATTGGATGCTTATAATTTTTTTTTGAATTTTTAACAACCAGTTTACCAAATTCCTAAAAATATGACAGTCGCTTTTCAGTGGCTGCACAAACTGGCACCAGCGCAACGCAGTGCAGGGAACACATGGCAAAGGATGTCACCGAGTGGGGGAGGAAGCTGCTGTCCACACATCTGCCCGGAGCCCAGCGCAGCTCAGGATAAGGTGCAGGAAGCTTGGGAAGAATCCAGATAGCCGTGGGGACACCTGTGTGCTCTGCGTGGGCGACAAGCTTCTCCAGGGGGCTCGGAGAGAAGAGGGACAGCAAATACAGCAGGAGACCAGTTTGTGTGCACAGGTGAGACATGGCTTGGGAACTCCCCGGAAAAAATGGGGGGCACTAGAGCGCACCGAGCTTCTAAAGATGAGTATGTGGGGGCCCCACAGTCAGCAGGCACAGGAACCAAGCAGCAGGGTTGGCTGTGAGGCTGTGCAGGGGCCACATGGGCCCTAGGGCCATTGCCGCTGCCATCAGCGTCACCATCTTGGTGCCACAGGCCATCAGCTGTCTCTGCAAGCCCCACCTGCCTCCAGTGCCCACTGAATGCTCCCAGGACTTCCTGGGAGATCTTCCTGCTTCCGAGATTTTCTTTTACTCTCAACCCCGCTCGTCTAGTTTGGGGCAATGGTTCTCTTCCCCAACCAGAGTCGCAGGATCCTAGAGCTGCAAAGAGATTTTATACCTTTCCGAAAATAATCCCTTTGTTAGCCTCGGGTGGTGGTACACACCCGTAATCCCAGCACTGGGAAGGCTGAGACAGGAGGATTGCTGAGAGTTCGAGGCCAGCCCAGTGTACACAGTGAGTTCAAAGCCAGCCTGGGCTACATAGCAAGAAATTGTCTCAAAAAACAAACAAACAAAACAACAACAAAGAAAGAATCCCTTTGTTTTATAGATTGAAGAAATTGAGACTGCTGCAAAAGGAGCAGTGACTTGCTCAAGGTCACAAAGAAAATCCAGGGCAGACCTGGGCAGGGTGACCAATCACCCAGCTTCCCCAGGACTGAAACTGGGGGTAGAGCTGGGACCACCCATGACTCAGGTCTCCATGGGTCCCTGGGGCAGGGGTTTCTGATCGAGGCCAGAAAGGAAGGAGGGCTGGGTCTATCCAGAGCTGCTGCGGGGTGGAATTTTCCAAAGGAAGTCAAAGAAGCAACATCTGGGTGTTGGGACCTTCACCTCTGGCCAGACGCCTGGCACCCTAGGGATCCCCCACCTGCTACATCCCTGCAGTGTACTTCCTGGCCCTTGGATGTCAACTGCATCCTCCTCCTCAGTGCAAGGGACACGGCTGGTTTTACCGCATCTTATCTCCTGGCTGCTGCCAGCCACCACGCAGGGGTCCGTATGCAAATAGCCTGGGAGGTCTTAATATGCGATTCCCTGGGGGAGCCGCGTGGAAAGCGCTGCATGTGTTTCACAATTCTGTTTCGTCCCAAGGAGCTGTGCAGCCCAGAATGATTTGAAACAGATTTTTTGAAAAGGCAAAATAAATTTGGAACAAAACCTAGTCGAGGCATGTGCCACTCTCCCCACCCCCAGCTCTCTCCACTGCTGGCCATTAACCCTCTTCTCTCATACCCTGTGAGCCTCCTATGACACGTTGCAAATCCAGGGAATCGCACAGGGACTTGTCACTCACACTGGGAGCCCGTGTCCCATCTCAGGGCGCCATGGCCATACCAGGGCTGATGTGCCATCCCGGTAGTTGAAGGCTGCTTGCCCTGTCCCCTCCTGCAGGTGATGCATGTGCCACCAACACTTCTTCTTCCTGCTTCATGGGGCAGCCACACTCATGGAACGAGGGATGCAGACCACTGGAGATGGACAGGTAAATTCAGCCGAAGCCAAGTCAGCTAGGTCCGTGCCTCGTCTCTGCCACCGATGGGCTGAGTGGCCTTGAGCAAGTCATTTCACTTTTCTGAGCCTCCGTGTCCTCCTCAGTGTACAATGAGGACAATAATAGTACTTAGCCCACAGGGAGAATCCTGGGGACTCCCAAGCTAAAGTTTCAAAAACACCCAGCCTGGTGCCTGGCATATAGCACATGCAGAAGAAAGAGCAGTAAGAGTCTTTTAAAGAGCACCATGTCCAATCCCTCCATTTAGAGATGGACAAATGGAGGCCCAGAGAGGGACAAGAACTTGCCCAAAGCCACACAGCAAGGTTCTGCAATCCTGTCTCGGCCCAGCTGTGGTTCCCTCCTCCTGCCTACGGCGCTCCGGAGCTCCTGGTGGGAGCTGAAGAAGCCCTCCTCTCCGCTCACCTCCAGCTGCAAGACCTCCCGGCACACAGCGCACACAGCGAGCAGCCACTTCCCACTCACCATCGAGCAGGTCTGCACACCCGGGTCCTGGTTCTGCTGTCCTCCTCCCGGCTGCCAGGCTGTCTCTATCGCTGCAAGCCAGCGTCAGTTCTCATTCTCGGCACTCCGGGACTTGAGCTCGGCGAGTCCATCCAGACCAGCCCCCGGGCGCCGGCCCTCCGGCTGGGAGATGGCCCCTGGAGCCCCACGGCTCCCTGGTCTTCCTCTGGGTGCAGAGAGTCGTGCTCTGCGGCTCTGGTAATGTCACTGGGGCTCTTATCTGGCGGTGGCAGGGTGTGGACGCGTGGCCGTGGAGCCGGGGTTCCAGGAAGCCTGCGTGGGGCCCCTTGGCCAGTCCCGCTCCCCCCGGATGCCGCTTGCTGCTCTGGACGCAGCCGATTGCCTGTCAGTGTCACTCCGCGCTCTGCCGGGGAGAATTCCATGCTGGCCCCCAGCAGGCGGGGCCCCCACCCCATGACGTCCTACCCCCCACTCCCATCTTGGCACGGGGACTGGGAAAGGCAGCTAATTTCAAGTCCACACAGTGTTTGTGGTCGTGTCCTGAATGCGCCACGATTAATCACGGAGCCTGATTCCTGCTTTGCCTCAGAGGGGCGGAGGGGACGCCTGGAAGTTTCTGTTTACTCCATTCTGCACCGGGCTGTGTGCTAATCACAAACAGACAGGACGCGGCCTCCCCTCCGAAATGTGCTCCCTGCCACCCCTCCCTCCCTCCTCCATCCTCTCCTTCCCCTCCTTACCTCCCACCTTCCCCTGGCCCTGTCCTCACTGCTGCTTTCCTCTTTGCCATCTGTCCCCCTCTTCTGTTGGATCTGATCCTTCACACACCCCTTCTCTGGTCCTGGGTTTCCCCCAGGCCCTTCTCCCCCACTGCACTTCCCATCTCCCCGAGCTGGCGAATTCATTCAGCCTGGTCCCTGGTCCCTCACATCCACCAAGGGGAAGATCAGACTTTTTTGCTACATTTTCTTTCCTTTTAACAAGAGAATTACCTCAGGGTCCCCAGCTGGCCTCTGCCCCATGCCTCTGTTACACTCGTGGGTGCGCAACGCCTGCAACCCACCACTGTCTCTGCGTCCTGAGGTGGGATCCAGGCCTGGAGACGAGAGACTCCTTGTGTCAGCTCGGCACCTCTCGGCTTTCTGAGTCTGCTCGGGGATGGACCAGGAACAAAGCCCCCATTTACCGCCTCTGGAGAAGAGGCCAGACTGGACCGGCGCTGCGTCCCGGGCCATGCAACACCTAAGATGAATTTCTCTCTCCCTCCCCTTGGCTCCCTTCCACCCTGCAGTCAGTGCAGAGAAGAAACCTGGGGTAAACAGCCCCGGAGAACAGAGGCTCACACCGTTCCCACCACAGCACACACACAGTCCTCGTCTTTGGCAAGACCTCCGGGAACCGCAGCGGGAACATCACTCGGACACGTGTGCAGGGAGCATGCACCGGTCACTCACTTCAAGCTGCTTATCACAGGAAATGAGGGCGGGCACTTAGCCCTCCATCAGTGATGACTCACTGAACAAAGCGCGAGAGAGTCAGACTACGGCGCCCCGGGTAGTGGTTTAAAAGACCTGTGTCTATATGTAGCAACAGACATGGATGTCCAAGACATGTAACCAAGTGAAGAGAGGGCTGGAATGATACAGTCAGTGTAATCCCGGGTCCTGTTGGTTTGGGAATTTTGTTTGTTTTGCTTTTTGAGATGAGGTTTGCTGTGTTGCCCAGGCTGGCCTTGAACTCTTGGACTTGAGTGATCCTCCTGCCTCAGCTTCCTGAGTAGCTGTGGGGCCTACCAGTGTGATAACACTGCACCTGGCCAACATAATCCTGATTGTGTAACAACCCCCTTCTGTACTCCTGAGATGGGGGCTGGGGATTTAGCTCAGTGGTTAGAGCGCTTGCCTTGCAAGCACAAGGCCCGGAGTTCGATCCCCGACACCAAAAAAAAAAAAAAGAAAAGAAAAGAAAGGGGCTACTGGAAAGCAGGGACTTGGTTTCAGGGAGCAATGTCACCTGCTCCAATGCACAAAACACGGACGCTTTTGGTAGCATTTTAAAGGGATGAGTGTAGCAAGCGCTGACACCAGGCCAAGGGCCCCTGGGAAAGCAGGTTTCCGCGCAGCCTGCGTGTCCTGCACTGCCCACGATGCCCTCCAGAGGGCGCCCTTCAGTTCTGCACTTGCCAAATGCCCTCGGGTGTAGGAGCGCGGCCAGGGGAGTTCCTACAGACCAACTTCTTTCCCTCAGGCCTGACCGGGCCCTCCAGGGCAGGGGGAGCCCGGCACTGTCACACCCAGAGCCAGACCTCTGAGTGTTCCCAAAGCGGGCTGGCACCTGCGCTGACACCGGTGACCTCCAGCCTGGGCACTGAGCACCACTGGCTGTCCTGGTGGGAAAGTCACTTTCTCCTCCGGCTATTCTGTCCTTCGCCCTGGGCCCGGGAGAAAGTCTCACCTTGGGGCCAGTCTGTTTTTCACACTTGCCTGACATTGCCTAATCTCCCTCTGCAAGGAGAGAAAACTGGCCCCAGGCTTGGCCTGGTCCCTGGCCAACAGCATCCGGCTAGAATTGTGCTTGACGAATCGATGTGGTTTGCCGTGGACACTTTCCTATTTCTACTTTTTTAGCGTTTAAAAATGAGGGGGTTGGGGATTTAGCTCAAGTAGTAGAGTGCATGTCTAGCAAGTGTAAGGCCCCAAGTTCGATCCCCAGGACCTCCCCCCCTCCAAAAAAGAGTAGAGTTTAAAAAGAGTCCTCCCTGTAAAAAAGAATTAAGTTATGTTATGGCCAGGCGTGGTGGTGCACATCTGTAATCTCAGCACTTGGGAGGCTGAGGCAGGAGGATCACGGCAAATTCGAGGCCAGCCTGGGCTGCATAGCCAGTGCAAGTCCAGCCTGAACTACACAGTGAGACTTTGTCTCAAAAACAAAAACAAAACAAAATGAACAAACGAACAAAAAAAAGGTGTGTTATGTACATGTGTCAACTCCCTATGATGAACGTGACCATTATGTACTGCAAACAGGGACTCATAAACATAAAAATTCTAAAAAGGGACTCCACCAGATGTGAGAAAAGCTAACAAAATCCTAAGAAAGAGGATTTAGTAGGTAATAATGTATCAATATTGGTTGACTAGTTGTGACAGATGTACCAAACTAAAGCAAAAGGCGGACTGTTCAAAACACTTAGTGCCTCTCTGATTTTGGCAACTTTTTTGCAAATCTGAAACTATTCTAACACAAAAAGGTTATTTAAGGGGTTAGGGATTTAGCTCAGTGTTAGAGCGCTTGCCCAGCAAGTAAGGCCCCGAGTTCGATCTCCAGCATCCCCTCCCCCCAAAAAATCTTATTTAAATTTTCTTTAATGGGTTGGGGGGATGAAATCTGCATTTGTTTTCCAACCTGTGTAAGGGGGGAATAGGGAGAAGGCAAATGTGGCAAAGATGGTAACAATTGGCGAAGGTAGGTGAGGGATATATGAATGTTCTTATACTGTTCTTTTGACTTTCCAGTAGGTCTGAAATTTGTCACAATAAGAAGTCGGTGGGAAAGTAAAGCAACCCAAACCTTAATATTAAATACACGAGAGCCCAGGTGGCCGGAGCTGCCAAGCAGGTACCTGTCCTGCCAGCATTGAGGAGCTCCAGACGAAGAGGCGGCCGAGCCCTCTGGGATGATTCCAAGCAGCCTCTCAAGTCCTGGGGCATCCACACTCACTGCCCACACTGCCCGTTGCCCCAGGAGTTTCCCCAGCTGTGAGGTCCCCCCAAGAGAGTACAGAGGGAGCGTCACGGAGCTGGGCCGCATCTGGAAGCCTCGAGGTGAGATAGGGGCACTTTTCATCTCCTGGCCTCTGCAGCCACAGGCCAGAGGGCCCTGCTCCCTCTCCCAGGCCCCCACATGCACACCCCTCCAAGTGTGATAGTGTTTCCCGCACCATCCTACAATTTGCACAGCTCTGTCCCTGCTGTCTCACAGTATGCTCATGATGTAAGCAGGTGGGACTGTCAACCCAGGTGGCCAATGAGGAGGGATGTCCTGGTGGGAGACAGATGTGTCCATACAGACCTGTGGTGGACTTAATGTGGTCAACTTGAGCCAGAACGCCCAGCTGGACTGAGTTGGTGTGATGCTGGGCGTAGAGGATCCACCTGAGGGTCGTTGCCGACACAACATAAAGCAGAGTGGGAGCAGAAGCTAGTTGGCGGGTTGGTTCTCCTGATAGGAATTCGGCTGTTCTCATTGAGGAAGGAGCTCGGGGCCTTGCTGTCGTCGAGGATGGCTGCTGTGGCTTCGGGGGAGCTCTGGTCTTCATCTCTGCTGCGAGCGTCGTATCCTGCTTCCGGTAAAGATTTCTTCCGCCATCATCTGCGAACATGGACGTACGCAGGACAGTGCTGTGGGCTCCCAGCCCTCGATTGGATCTTTCGGGTCTCCAGTGCCTAGATAGACATTCGGCACTTCCTGCATTTGGCTTGTGGGTGAATATTGTGACTTGTAAAAGTCCCCTGTTAAATCTGCTCTCTTACAACCATTGGTTCTAGAAAATCTAACTAAGAGAGGAACCATCAGGCTAACTGCACTAGGTGCAGACCGCTGCCCCACGCTTGCCTTTGAGAGCGAAGGTGACACCCTAGGGAGCTGCTGTGGGTCTTGAAGGGTGTGTGAATGGATGGCGAGTGGGACCAGGACAAATCTGACCTCAGGGACAGCACCCCACAGCCTGGGGCTTCTGCCGAACCTGGGTCTCTGCCCTCTCTCCTGCTTTGCCCCTCACCTGGAGGGTCCTCCTAAGGCGTCAGCCTCTGTCCTGTGGTCTGCAGCCAGGAACTTCTCTCAGGAACTGCCCTCCTCGGCTTGATAGCTTATCTGTTTGTTAGATGGGAACTCAGCCATGGAGTTGCCATCTCTCCAGGCTTTCCCAAGAGTGAGCTTGGGCGGGTAACTTGGGGCAATGATAGCACTCACTGTTGTGAGCATTAGAAGTACTACTACTTTATTACTCAGTGCGCACATGATGGGCCAGCAGATCAGGCATTCACTGGGAATCTTAATGCAGTGTCCGGGCCCGCCCCCTCAGCTTCTGAACTGGATTCTGCATTTTGACAGGACCCCTAAGTGATTTGAATGTAAGTTTAAATTTGAGGAATACTAAGACATTCAATGTAAAGTGCTTCAACCCTGTGTATTAGTCTGGTTTCTGTTGCTTAAGAAAATTCCCGAGGCTAGATGCTTTATCAAGAAAAGAGATTGACTTAGCACATAGTTTTGGAGTCCAATAGTGCAAAGAACACGGCAGCAGCTCTGATGAGGGCTTTGGGTCGCATTAACTGATGGTGATGGCATTGTGGTAAGTGTGCGTGTTAGAAGGGTGATCACATGGCAAGGCAGAAAGCAGGCAGCAAGAGGGACCAGGCTTGCTCTCTTGTAACAAATCCATCTCAAAAGAACTAATCCAGAGTCCCACAGAGCTACCTCATCCTTCCCCGGCAGGCACCCCAAGGACCCAGTGACCTCCCACTAGACTGCACCTCCTAAAGGTCCCACAACCTCATTGACAATTTTTTGTTATTGTTGTTGTTTGGTTTGGTTTGAGACAGCTTCTTGCTTTGTAGTCTGGGCTGTTCTCAAAATCATTATCCTCCTGCCTCAGCCTCCTGATGCCGAGTGAGTCCGTCCATCACCTCCTAGTCTCATCACACTGGGGACCAAGTGTCCAACATGCGAGCTGTGAGGAACACACTCAAGCTGTGTTCTAACTGAAGCATCCTGCCTGGTACCTGGCTAGCTCCCAATAGCTACACGTTGTTACCAGCAGCATCCCAGTCTTGCCTGCTTTCTCCCACCCTCCAACTGAGGGGAGAGACTTGGACCACTGCAGGCACCTGGCATCCTGGTACACTTGGTAATGATGGGCGAATGAGGAAGGCTGGCAGCCCTGGTCTTGCTGAGTTCTTTGGGACTCATGTTTCCCAACAGCCCAGCATCCTGCAGACGACAAAGCCGAGGACCACAAGGGGGTCCCCTACTCAAGGTGAGGGGTTCCGGATAGAGCTTAACAGGATGAAAATCTTCCCAAACCCGTGCTACCTGAGAAAGCCTACCATTTTCCTGGAGGGGGCAACATCAAAATTCTCCTCCTTGGGGCTGGGGATTTAGCTTAGTGATTAGAGTGCTTGACTTGCAAGCACAAGGGCCTGAGTGTGATCCCCGGCACCACAAAAAAAAAAAAAAAAAAAAAAAAAATTCTCCTCCTTTAAAACCCCATCAATTTCCAGCACTAACAACGTCAGATTGCTAGATTCTTCCTGGAGGTAAATATTCCAATCCACCCTCCCCAGGCATCGCCCCTGCCCTCATCTTGACCCATCTAACGCCTCACTCCAGGTCCCTCTGATCTCCCATGACAATCTACCAGCTCTGTTGTCTTCTTTGGAATGACGAAGGCCTGCCTCTGGCCTGGGCCACCACCCTAAACCTTGGTTCAGCAGGGGAAGGAGTGTGCTCTGAAGTCCGGAGCCTTATCAGCTGGGGAGATTAACTGAAGCGTGATCTGACCCGAAAGAGAATCCCAGACACCCTCCACACCCGGCTTGGGGCTCTCAGACTTGAATGTTTGCAGAAACCGACTCCAGTTAAGTAAACACTTTGTGCACGTGAGTGCCCACAGGGCTCCTTGGAGGACCTGACATTCTCCACGTGGTGACTGTCACTTCCTTACAAACAGAACGCTGAGAGCGGTCTTCGCATTCCCAGGATGACTCTGCCGGCAGAGGAATTCTGCAGTTCCCCTTGAGTTCTCAGCTGCCACTTTCTTCTTGCCCTTTCTGACAATACCACACGATGCATTCTGTAGGATTTGATAAGACCCTCTTGCCCCCTCTTGCATGTCTTTCTTTGCCACTAATTTCTAGTAAACTGTTCAAATATTACATGCCTAAATTGAAGCCTGATGCTGGCAGTACTCGTGGGGCGCCCTCTTCAAAGCCGCTCTCTACAGCCCAGCAGTTTACATGTTGCTGGAAACAATAGACTTCAGTGCACAATTTATTTGGGTTGGCTGGTTTCATGCCGGTCGGAACTTGCTTTGGGGGGAAACAAACCCTGCCTGTGTTTAGATTTATAATTTATACTGCAAGCACAAAAATCTCGAAATAGGGCTGCGAGGAGACCCGGCTGTGGCAGGACAAGTCACGGGCTGGTGTGGCTCTTCCGTGGATGTACTAAGAGATTCCAGAATGCTTTGTAGTTAAACCACCTTCTTAGCCACACCCTCCTCTGCCAAGAACCAGCTGAGCAGAGCTGCACACTGCCTGCTGGACCCGTGAGCCAACGCTGTGAGCCGGCTCTTTCCCCAGCTGCCCTGTGGCGGTGCCCAGTCTGAGCACCATCCTGGTACCTAACGCTGACAGGTGCCGGGCACGCTAAGTGGTTTGTGTCAACCACCTCCCCCACCTCAGCACCCCACTAAAGTGTGGCAGAAACTGAGGCACATGAAGAGAATGGCTCTTCCCAGGTCCCTCTGTTTGTTACCAGCAGGGCCCGGCTTTAGAATCCACGCCCTCCACCCCCAGGCATTAGTGAGGTCAAACCTGCAGAATGAGCCAGAATGTTTCATTAATTACCTCCACGTTTTACTGCAGTTGAGTTAGAAGAAAACATAAGGCAAGGGGCAAGAAAAGAAAATGTGATTTACACAAGCAAATACCAACTAAAACCAAAACGAAATGTGGAAAAGAAATTCCATCGAATCCCCTCCCCATCTCTACTCCATCTCCAGGCCCTAATGAGGGGACACCAGGGCACTCCCACGAGGGACAGAAATGTGCACTGTGGCGAGGCCCCCCAGGAAGCCAGCGACCTGGACCTGCAGCTCTAGGCCTCAGGGGAATGCTGCACCTCCCCTTGGAGCGGGGGCCTGGTCCATGCCCACCTGATCGAGCCGGAGCCACGACAAGGTCTAACCGACCCTGGAGGGGGATGCCAGGGCTTCCGGACCAGGCCTTCGCTTCCCACCTCTGCCTTCACTGTCACCTTCTGGGAACCTCAGGGCCACACATGCATGGTGCAGAAGTCTACTCAAAGATGGGAGCCCGCCCCCACCCACCCTCCCCAATAGCCAGTGCCACTGCCAGGCAGGTGAGTGCAGCTGCCCCAGCCCTCCAGCCCACCGTAGCTGTTGGACAGGCACAGCCCAGTAGCTGGCCAAGCGATGCCAGCGCGCGGGATCATGAGAAATGACCAAATTACTGCCTTAAATTGTGGGATGGATTGTGGCACAGAAGCTGAAGCTGAATGACTGTGAACACAGTGAGAAAAAAGGTTGTCCATTGCATCAGGCCAC
The DNA here is from genome assembly GCA_004026905.1 of Hystrix cristata. Taxonomy (NCBI): domain Eukaryota; kingdom Metazoa; phylum Chordata; class Mammalia; order Rodentia; family Hystricidae; genus Hystrix; species Hystrix cristata. The sequence goes on from PVJO010009796.1 coordinate 24,295, forward strand.
AGAGAATTCCAGCATAACCTGTCTCGTGGCAGGACAGCTTCGAGGATGCACCGAGCTCATCTCCTGTGTCCCCAGCCCACCTGCTGGGACACAGGTGGCTCCACGGTGGCTGCTTTCATTCGCTCCCCCAGTATTTGACCACTGCTCTCCACAGAACAGAGCAAGCTGTTTTAGCAGTGGGGACGTAGATAAGGTGGGCACAGGACGGTCCTATAGAAGCCTCTGGGATGACAGAGGAGGAAAGAGATAAATCTCTGTTTTGGTTTTTAGGGAATTTTTCAGGATGCATCGTGAGAGGCATAGAAAACTTTATTAGTGTGGTGGACCTAATCTGGTCAACTTGCGCCAGAAAGCCCAGCTGGACTGAGTTGGTGTGATGCTGGGCGTATGAGATCCACCTGAGGGTTGTTGCTGATGCAACACAAGGCAAAGTGGGAACAGAAGCTAGTTGGCGGGCTGTTTCCCAGGAGAAGCTCTGCTGCGGCTGGTTCTTCCGAAAGGAACTCAGCTGTCCTTGTCGAGGAAGGAGCTTGGGGCCTTGCTGTCGTCGAGGATGGCTGCTGTTGCTTCAGAGGAGCTCTGGTTGTCATCTCTACCGCGAGCATCGTGTCCTGGTTCCAGGGAAGATTTCTTCAGCCATCATGTGCAGACACGGACGTACATGGGACAGTGCTGTGGGCTCCCAGCCCTCGATTGGATCTTTTGGGTCTCCAGTGCTGAGATGGACATTCGGCACCTCCTGCATTTGGCTTCTGGGTGAATACTGTAATGTGTAAATGTCCCCTATTAAGACTGCTTTCTTAAAAACATTGGCTCTGAAAACCTAACTAAGACAATTAGGCAGAATTAAATAAGCATATACTCAGGGGTTGAGGATTTAGCTCAGTGGTAGAATACTCGCCTAGCAAGAGCAAAGCCCTGAATTTGATCCCCAGCACTCCCCACATTGCTCCCTATGGACTGAAACCTCTAAAAACTGTGAGCCAAAAAGTCAACTGCTCCTTTAAATTGCAGGTCTTGGGTATTGTGTCTCGGTGATGAGGAAAGTGATACCATGTCATATCCTTGCTGCTCAGGAGGATCACAAGTTCAAGCCCAGCCTGGGCGACTTAACGAGACCCTATCTCAAAAAATGAAAAGGACTGTGGATGTAGCTCTGTGATATAGTGCTTGCTTAGCGTGTACCTGTGCCTGGTTCACTCCCCAGGACTGCACACGGTCTTAGGCCACACAGGTTGCTCTGGGAGAGACAACGCCTGCCGGGTTGTCCGAAACATTGGCATGAAGAAATTCTTCTTATGTTGAGAGCTAGAAGAGCAGATGAAGTGACCTGAAGTGACCAGGAAGAGCCCGTGCTGGGGGCCCTCAGCAGGGGTGTTAGATTAATCCAGAACCCAGCTCCTGTTACATATAAACCCAAAGAGTGTTTTGCATGGTTTTCACAGACGCTGAGTTTTTCTGGAATGCAGTGACCCGGTATCTGCCTTCCTCGGAATGCGAGTTAAGAGAAGGATGCACTGCCCTCTGGGAACTCACGGGCAGCGTCCACCACTGGGGAAACAGCGCCGACAGCCACTCCACTCAGCAGGCAACACCCACTTCCATCTGTTTGTCACAGTCACCCGCAGTGTTTCACTGGTAAATTCAAAACCTGGCTACCCTGCTAGGGCTTCCAGCATCAAAACACCCATGATCTAGGGGGCACGGTGGTGCATGTCTATAATCCCAGCATTTGGGAGGCAGAGGCAGGAGGATTACCACACGTTTGAGGCCAGTTGGGGCTACATAATGAGTTCAAGGCTAGCCTGAACTATACATAGTGAGACTCTCTCAAAAACAAAAAAAAAGGAGGGGAGCGAGGGAGCGGTGCTCGGCTATAGCTCAATGTGAAGGCCCTGGGTTAGAGCACCAGTATCATACAAAATAAAACCCACACGTGTGATTTTACTATGACTTTCTTTCTTTTAATTCTCTTCCACTTTGTAGTTGGAGAGCTACACAGACCTGTTTTCGTTTGCAGCACGCGGGGGGGGGGGTGATGGGAAGGGGGCTGCGGGGTCAGAGGCCAGAGCAGAGCGGAAGTCGCAGCCCTCGCACTGCGGTGGGGCGTGAAATGGGGCAGCGCTGGAACCCAGTCAGCACGTCTCCGAAAGGGTAAACCTACATTACCATGCGAAGCAGCGGTCCCACTCGCAGGCATACACCCAAGAGAAATGAAAACCTGGACACCAGTCTTCTAGCAGCACATTCACAACAGCCGGAAAAAGTGGAAACCACTCAAAAGTCCATCCACTGGTGAACGGATAGACTAAGCGTGGCAGTGGCCACATTCACAAGCGAGTGTGATTCCGCCACAGACAGGAGCCTGAACCGTGCAGCAGAGGGCAGGGCTCCGGGAGACGCCGGGAGACGCCGGGAGACATGACGTGACGCCGCGACGTGACGTGACGCAGCGTGACGTGACGTGACGACGCGACGTGACGCAGCGTGACGCGACGTGACGCGTGTGACGCAGCGTGATGCAACAGAAGCCAGGCGCGCAGGCTGTAGATAGGGGGCGACGGAAAGGTACGGTGGTCGGTTACGTTTTTAAAAATTTAGTAAAAATACATTGCCAAAAAAAATGGGGTAAGTGTGTTTGTTCAGAGCAAGGGAGAGTATTTTGAGGAGGCTCAATGGCAATTTGTCTTTTATTATAATTTTTATTTTGTATATTTTATATATTCTCCACTTTATTAATATAAATTAGTTCTTTGGTCAAATTTTTGTAACGTGTAACATACATAAAAGTAGAAGTGTACAGTTAAATTTTTACAAAATAAACATGTCTGTGATAAAGCCCCCCAATTTAAGAAATAGAAAATAGCCAAGCCCCTTTATACTTCCTCTCACACATGACCCCACGAGGTAACCGATTTCAATTACCGAGTCTATAACCATACTTGTACAAGATTCCCACCTTTATGTAAATAAAATAACTGAGTACGTTGTATTTTGCTTCTTTCATTCATTTATGGTTGTGAGGTTTCATCCAAGATGTTGCTGACATTAGTAGCTCGATTTTATTTCTGTGTAGCATTTTGTTGGACAAAAATATTACAATCCATTTTATTATTGATTGGAACTTGGCGTCTATCCAGTTTGACATTGTTACTACTTTCTTTGAGCACTGTTGTATATATTTTTGAGGCATTTATATTATAATATGTAAAAGTTTTTTTTTTTTTGCTAGACCTATATTTAGAATTGCCAGGCCTACAGTTTTCCAAAATGGCTCCGGTAAGGAAGAGTTCCACTTACTGTATTTGTAAGTGTTTAGTATTATCAGTCATTAATTTTAGACACTCTGGTATGTTAATTGTTACAGGTGCTTGGTCTGCTTGTTTTTATTCATTGTATTTGTTGTCTACTGTATTACTGAGATATGTAACTGTGGACCTAATGGCTTACACAACGTATAGTTGCTGTGGGTCGGGGTCCAGACAGTTTAGCTGGGTTATCTGCTGCTGGGTTTACTGTGAGACTGAAAGCAAGCTGTCTGCTGGACTTGGATCTGCATCCAAGCCGCAGTGGTTGTTGGATTGTTGGCAGGATTCTGTCTGTTGCAGGCTTACTGCAGTGACTAGAACCTTCAGTGCTTGTTAAATAGAAGTAGCAGGAGTGGACACTCTTATCTTGTCTTTGATGGTTTGTAGAGGTTTCAGTTCATAATCAGCTGGTTCCAAGGCAGCGTGCCCTGGCAGAAGGCGTCACAGAGGAGAAACAGGTCATAGCACAGCGGGCAGGAGGCAGTGAGCAGCAAGAGCCTATTGTAATACATATTTTAAAATGTAAACATTTATTGTATCCTTCTCTCATACTTCGTACTATATGATTTCTTTTATATAAAATGACCAGAATAGACAAATCCATAGAGGCAGAAAGTAGCTTGGCAGTTGCCAGGGGCTGGGGCTGAGAGAGGGGTGGAAGTGACTGGCGATGGAGACAGAGCTTTCCTGGGCAATCAGTGTGCTCTGGAATTAAATTGTGGTGATAGCTGCGTAACCGTGTGAGTATACTGAACACTACTGAATTAGCAGACTTTTAAAAGGTGAATGTACCTCATAATCCCGACACTTGGGAAGCTGAGGCAGGAAGATCAAGTGTTTAAGGCCGGCCTACACTCTAGTAAGACCTTATGTCAAAAACGAAAACAAAACAAAAGGTGAATTTAGGGCCAGGGGTGCAGCTCAGTGGTGGAGAGCACTTGCCGGGTGTGTGTGAGGCTCTGGGATCCTTCCCCAGCTCCAGAAGAAAATGAAAAAAGAAGAGGTGAACTGGTGAGTTTATGGAGTATGAGTTATCTCACAAACAAGACAGAGGCTGGGAAGATGGGCAGTGAGGCCATGCAGGGCCTCTGGCCCCTGTGACAGTTTATCTCCAATCCGAGACCAGTCGGGAGACAGTGACGGTTTTAGGCATCTCCGAGGTAATACAGGTTTGCCCTTCAGAAAGACCACTGCGGAGAATGCCAGGGCTGGCAGAACCAGAGGGCTCTGGAGGGTGCCGAAGTGCATGGGCAGGACAGGGCTGGCCAAGGTTGCAGGAGTCGGGGGTGCTGTTGGCGGGAATGTGGGAGGAGGCCTGGGGAGGGCATGGCCATAACTGCTGTCACAGACACACAATCCAGCTCAAGTCTGATAAGATAAGAGCCCAAGAAAAGGCTTCTGACTGGCGGCCTCCAGGAGGACATTCGGAAGACCCTGTGAACAGGCTCAGGATTGGGTCCGGGCTCAGGTGATTGAGGGCCCTTGAGAGAGAGTACAGCATCGTGAGGGGTGGAGGCTGGGGAGGCCCTGGGGCCGGCAGGATCCACCAGCCAGGGGAGATGGAAAGCAAAAAGCAGGCCTGTGATCCAGCATTCTGGGAGGCTGAGGCAACTTACAGAGATACCTTGTCTCAAAATAAAAAATAAAAAAGGTTTTGGGGATACAGCTTAATGTGAAGGCCATCAGTTCAATTCCCATTACAAAACAAATGTGTATATATATGTACAGTATGTGTATATATGTGTGTACAGTATGTATATATATGTACAGTATGTGTATATATGTGTGTACAGTATGTATATATGTACAGTATGTGTATGTATGTGTGTACAGTATGTATATATGTACAGTATGTGTATATGTGTGTGTACAGTATGTATATATGTACAGTATGTATATATGTGTGTGTGCAGTATATATATTTTATACACACACACATATTATATATATCAGAAATGTGTGCCCGCTTATTTCTGATAGCCTCCTTGAGAGGCAGTGACCCGTTTATCTAGGAGTCTGAGGTTCAAAGAGATCCCAAATGACTTTTATTAAGGTCACACAGCTTCGAAGGGGCTGGCTGGTTTGCAGTCTCAGATCCATTTGACAAAAAGGTGCCCAGGTAAGGTTGGGACAACTTGTAGCATTTGGACTTTATGTTATAACCAATAAAGTTGAGTCTTTGTCTTCTGGAGCCAGAAAACTCAGTGTACACTCTCTCTCTCCCTCCCTCCCTCTCTCTCTCCTGGGGCTTCGCATTGAGGTATGTCCCAGGCACCTTTTTAATGTTTTTTTTTTTTTAAACAAGGTCTCACTAAGTTGTTGAACTACCCAGGCTGGGCTTACATTCTCAATCCTTCTGCCTCCCGGAGAGCTGGGCTTATAGGTGTGCTCCACCGCTCCAAATTTTGCATTTCCATTTCCAGTCTCTTTATTATGTTTCCTTGAAGGATAAAGTGGATTTGTTGCTTGGAAGATGGACTCCACCGTGGTGGAGGTACAGTGACTAAGGACCCTGACCCTCGGATGTGGGGGTGCAGGGGCGTATGGTTGAGGTGCCCAAGGAATCTTACCGGTGAGCACTGTGTCAACATGGGCGATGACGGCTGCCTAACACGACCAAGTAGAAAACATGGATTCTTTCTGCCACTAAACTCTCTGGCTTTGCCCTGGGCAGTAAATATCAAAACCAAACACTGCTTCTTGAGTTTTTATTTCATTCTGTTTGGATTCCAGTTGCTGAGATAAAATCATTTCTTTTGTGTAATGAATTGTTAAAGTGTACTTGAATCTTTACTTTATGGTTTTAATAGCCGTGGAAGAAGTCTTAAAATATTTTAAAAGAGAAGGGTGACAGGGATAAAATGTCCAATCATCAAAATTTAAGAACCAGTGCAAACATACCTGGTTGGAGATGTACTTTTTTTTAAATGTAATACTGTTTATCTAACTTTGAAAACATTTCAGCATTCTAAACATACAAAGATATTGCCAGGCGTGGTGGTGCACACCTTTAATCCCAGCACTCAGAGGTTGAGGCAGGAGGATCACCATGAGTTGGAGGCTAAGCCAGGGCTACATAGTGAGTTCAAGACCAGTTTGAACTACATAGCAAGACCCTCTCAAAAAAATCAAAAAACAAAACATGCAAAAAGTAACACAACATTTCAAATTGTATATAAGTACAGAAGGTCCTTTAGCATTCTTTTTAAAATTTTTTTTTATTAGTACATGTCTGCAGTATATAATCTAACATTCATTATGGGGAGTTGGTACATGTACATAACACAGTTTAATTCTTTTTTCATACCTTTCCCTTCCTCCCATTTCCCTTTCTCCATCTCTTGGTCCCCTTTCCATTTGCAAAAGATCTATTTCCCTGTTTCCTATTATCTTTTATTTTGCTCTTTAACTTATTTATGCTTTGGATTTCTCATATAAGATAAACTATGTTGGCTAGGGATTTAGCTCAGTGGTTAGAGTGCTTGCCTAGCAAGTGCAAGGCTCTGAGTTCCATCCTTGGCACGCACAAAAAAGATAATCTATGTAATACTCAAACTTGTGTGTCTGACTTATTTCAACTAAACATTATGGTCTTAATGTGCATCCGTTTTCCTACAAATGACTTGAATTTATTATTCCTTATAGCAGAGCAGTACTCCATCATGTATGAGTACCACATTTTCTTTATAATTCATCTGTTGATGGACACATAGGCCACTTCCAAGATTTGGCTATTAGGAGTTATGCTTCTATAAACATGAATGTGCATGGATCACTGTAATACGATGTCTTTAAATTTTTTTTTAATGTCTTTAACTCTTTCAGGAAGATACCAAGAAGAGGAATAGCTGAGTAGAATGGAATTACTAATTTTAGTTTTTTCGAGGAATCTCCATACTGATTTCCATAGTGGTTGTACTAATTTACATTCTCATCAACAATGGAGAAGCGTTCTTTTCCCCTGCAGCCTCACCAGCATCTGCTTTATGTATTGTTTAAAGATAGCCATTCTTTGTAGAGTACAGTGGAATCTCAGCATTGTTTTAATTTGTATTTCTCACTGGGCGTGGTGGCCCACACCTGTAATCCCAGCACTGGGGAGGCTGAAGCAGGAGGATTACTGCAAGCCTGAGGCCAGCCTGGGCTGCATAGTGAGTTCAAGGCCAGTCGGAACTACATAGTGAGACTTTGTCTCAAAAAACCAAAATAAATAATAATAATTTTCATTTGTCTAATGACCAGCGATGTTGAACACTTTTTCATGTATTTATTGGCCATTTGTACTTTTTCTAAGAAGTGCCTATTCAAAAAAAAAAAAGAAAGAAAAATAAGTGTATTCATTTCAGATGCCCATTTTTTACTTGGGTCATTTATTTTTGGATGTCTGATTTTTTAAAGTTCTTTTTTGGGGGAATTGCTGGGGATCAAACTCAGGGCCTGTGCTTGCTAGGCAAGTGCTCTACCTCTTGAGCTAAATCCCCAACCCCTAAAGTTCTTTATATAGTCTAGATATCATTCCTCTGTCTCTGCAGTAGGTGACAAAGATGTTTTTGCATTCTGTAAGTTGTCTCTTCATTCTCTTGGTTGTTTCCTTCGCTGTACAGAAGCTTTGAGTTTGATGTGATCTCAATTGTTGATTTGAACCTTCATCAGTGCAGTAGCTCATCAGTGGTAGAGTGCTTGCCTAGCAAGCTCAAGGCCCTGAGTTCGATCCCCAGCACACCCCCAAAAAACAGTTCCATGAAGGAAAGGTTTTCTGTACTTCGTGTGCCAAGAACTGTGCCTGGCACATAGAAGGTAACCAATGCAGTAGCTCAGACGGGCCTTCTGAAAAAGAAGAAAATGGGATGGGACCAAAGCCCATCCTGCCATCACCTTGCTTCTCCCCTGAGAATTTACTCAAGCAGGTCACGGGAGGAAGCCTGGCTGAGGGGCTGGGGTGACCTGTGACTCTTGGAGGTTGCAGTGGACAAGGGGTGCCAGCCCCAAGAACAGGAGAAGTCCAGAGTTAGTCCTTTGGTTTATCCAGCCTTTTCCAGAAAGTACGAGGTTTCCCGACTTGCTTGAGGATAACAGTCACAGGGGCTCTTTTAAAAGGCTGGCGTGGGTCTGAGGATGCAGCTCAGTGGTAGAGGGCCTTCCTGGCATGCCTGAGGCCCTGGGTTCCATTCCCAGGCTGCAAAAGAAAAGGAAGGCCCAGACCCCAGACCCAGACCCAGTGATCCAAATGCCCCAGGGGTGGCGGTCATTGGGTGATGAGGGGCAAGTTCAACTCCTCTGAACCTGTTTCTCCATTGTAACTGGGGGTAGAAATAGGACCCATGCACGAGCTATGTGGGGCTCTAATAGCAAAGTCAGGTGGGGAGTTCCTCCAAGCACCGGAACCTGTTAATATAGTACTCGACAACTGTTATCTGGTTACCTCCTGCTATCTGTTCCTGGAGGTAAGGAACAAAGCCACAAAGTCACCCTCTCCCACCTTTGTCCCAGAGAGCATCAGATATGGTAGTATACGCCTGGCCTGCAATCCCAGCACTCGGGAGGCAGAGGCAGAGGCAGGCGGATCGCCATGAGTTCGAGGCCAACTTGAACTATATACCGAGACCTTATCTCAAAAAAACAAAAGCAAAACAAAAGGCCTGCCAGGAGGATCTTCATCAGATATTGATATTTAACCTGTTTTGCACTATGGCCGACCCTGCTCGCATTGTCTTGTTGGTCCACCTGTTTCCGTGTGAAGTGGTGTACCTGCCTGGGTTTGATCTACGCGGGTCTCCTCCCTCAGAACCACAGCAACGTGCTGCTTAATGTCAGGGACACATTTTGAGAAATGCGTCATCAGGGATGTCATCCCTGCTCGGGCGTCGTGAGTGTGCGTACACGAACCAGGCTGTGCGGCGTCCAGCCAGCGTTGCTCCCCAGGCTGGAGGGACGGAAACGACAGGCAGTTACATCGAGGACAAGGAAAAATGGTACAGTCGAGACACAGTAAACACAAGGTGTCTGCAGCTGCAGCTGGCAGAGCACTGCAGACAGTTTACGGTCAACTTCTTCATTAGTAGAGAGCACTCTAAACAATGATGGAGAGTATAGTACAGTACAGTGTAGTACAGTAACTACACAAGCCAGTAATAGTCTTCTTTCTTTCTTTCTCTCTTTCTTTCTTTCATGTGTGTGGTACTGGGGGCTGAACTCGGGGTCTTTACACTGAACTCCATCCCTAGCTTTTTCTTTATTTTTTACTTTTTTGAGTTTTTGAGACAGAGTCTCCTAAGTCCCTAGGTTGCCAGGCTGACCCAAGCTTTTGACCCTCTGCAGGCGTGTCCCACAATGCCTGGCTACACAGTCGTTGATCGAGCATTATGTGCTGTACCTAATTGTTGCGCTGCACTTTTGTGCAAATGGCAGTGAGGAGGTTTGTTTACTCTGGCATTACTACAAACACGTGAGGAATAACCACAGCGCGGCAGGTGATAGGACTCATTCAGCCCCTTTGTGCTCTCTGAGACCGCTGTCCAGCATTCAGGCTGTCCTTGCCTGACAAGTCGCGGGTGGCACCTCACTGTGTAGGTGTTGACTGATGACCCTGTTGACTCATAAGCACTGCCGATGTGTCAGACTGCTCTAGATCCTGGAAATAAAGTAAGACGACAGCCTGTGTGTGCTGGCACACGCCTGTAATTTCCAGCCCTCAGGAGACAGAGGCAGGAAAATCACCGGTTTGAGGCCAGCCTGTGCAAAAGCAAGACCCTGTCTCAAAAAACTACAAGCATCAATCAACCCCTCAAATAACTATGTCCAGAGTCTGACCAATTCCCACCAGAAGCAAGCTGGAGCGGGGGAAGGAGTGGCAGAGGGGACCTTAAAGGCCCCAAGTTGGGAGAAGGGTAGCAGGAAATAAGGTTAGTTCAAGGAGAAAGGGTCATGGGCCATGGGCTCTATCAGGAGCTATTGTGAGGAGTTTGCCTTTGACATGGAGAGAGAGAAGAGGTGGGGTTTTTTTGTTTCTGTTTTTGTTTTTTATGCCTTGGACCAAACTCATTGCCTTGTGCTTGCAAGGCAAGCACGCTAACCACTGAGCTGAATCCCCAGCTGAGAAGAAGTTTTGACCAGAGGAGTAACATCGCCTGTGTTAGGTTTTACCAGAATCCTGGCTTGTGGTAGAAAATCATCCAGAGAGGAGCAAGTGTAGAAGTAGACCAGAGAAGAAGCTACCACGAAGGTTGTAGCATTATAGTGACTTGGTCCAGGGAAAAGGATGCAGCAGTGGCGAGAGGTGGTTGGAATCGGGACATACGGCAGAGGTCAAGGGAATAGGACTGGAGGTTGGGAGAAGCAGAGGAGCCAAGGGTCACTCCAACCCAGGCGTCTCCGGGACACAACTGCAAGGGTGGAGTTGTCACCCGCTGAGATGGGGCGACCTTGATGAACACAGGTAGGCAGGGCGGTGTGGACCACGTGAACTGGAGATGCCTGGTGGATGTAAATGGTGAGGTGCCAAGTCAGCAGCGAGGTAGGCATGAAGGGAATTCAGGCGAGAGATGGCGGCCCCAGCACCTGGGTGGTATTAGAAGACGTGGTGCTGGGTGAGATCCCTGGGGAGGAGTCCAAGCAGAGATGGGCCTGAGACTCAAGAGGGCCTCAGTGTTTAGAGGCATAAAAATGTCCTGTCTGGGCAGGAGAAGCTGAACTTGCTTAGTTTAGTCTCCAGCCTTGGGGCCTCATTTGACTTGCTGAGAGTGGAAGATGGTGGACAGAGAACTAGCTGTGAGTTGGAAAGACCTGGCCTCTGTCCCCGACTGCAGGACTCTGAGGGCAGCACTTCGCCTCTCTCTCTGAAGCACTCTGTTAAGCAGGAGCCCTGCACACCCACCCACAGCATGAGGTGATCACAAGGATCAATGAGGTGATTATGGGATAGGGCGCCACAAAATGTAACAGGCAGAAAATCTTGGTCACGGCTTATGTCCTCACAGGGGCCAAGCTCAGAAATGCCATCTCTGGTGTATACACATAGTAGAATTATATCCCGCCGTTAAAAAAGAATGAAATACCGACACCAGGACGTCAAGGTCATGTCCCACAGTGACAAAGAATGAAACCACAGACAGAGGAGGTAGGGTGCAAGCAGATTTATTTAAAAACACAAAGGCAAGGAAGTAGAGCTCCTGCCAACAGGATCGTGAGCAGAGAGGTCCACGAGGGCTCTTTTTCTAGGGGTTTTTAAAGAACCCCTAGAAGGCACTGGTGCAAGTGATATAATCTCTACCCTAGAGACAACGTACTTTTCAGGGTCCAATCTATGCAATGTCCACACAGTGCCCATGCAGGGCCCATGCACCCCTGAGCCAATGGCCTGCCTGACCGTAGTCCAGGGAGGTCTCTGACAGCTGCGAGACTCCTGGCCGCTGTTTCTGGAAGCTCTCTGCAGGGTGAGGACTCAGCAGCCTCCATTTGGGGCCGCCCTCCTTACTGCCTAATAGAATCCTGACTCCTATCTCCATAACGTCATTTGTGGCCATGTGGATGGAACTGGAGGACGTTATGCTCAGTGAAATAAGCCAGGCTCAGAAAGACAAATATTGCATGTCCTCATTCATACGTGAAAGCTAAAAAAAAAAAAGTTGATTTTATCGGGATAGAACAGTGGTCACTAGAGGCTAGGAAGGGGGGCAGGGTAGAGGGTGGTCACTTAATAGGTAGCAAACTACAGTAAGACACAGGACGAATAAATTCTGGGGTTCTGCAGCCCAGTAGGGTGACTAGGGGTCACAGCAATTTGATATATTGTATAAAGATGGTATAAAGAACTAGCTGTGAGGAGTTTGAAGTTTCCCAACACAAGGAGGTGATAAATGTTTAAGGATATGGAAACATTAATTACCCTAATTGCCATTACATTATCATAATCATAAATTATGTAATTTGATCATTACATTTGTATACATACTATAGCCCATAAATATGTACAATTTAAACATAATCATCTAAAATATTCATGTTCATCCTGCGTCCAATCATAACATCACCATGTGTACTGTCAACAAACAGTTCCTGGGAGTCCCCTTTGTACCAGAACACATTTCAACCAGCAGTAAATGTTGACACTGTCTGTGCCTTCACGGAGCTCATTTCCTGGTGAACTGCCCATTGTCCTGCACTGTTGTTTGTTTGTTGTTTTGAGACAAGGTCTTGCTACATAGCCCAGGCTGGCCTGGAACTCTCAGCAATCTTCCTGCCTCAGCCTCCCAAGTGCTGGAATTACAGCACTTCGGATCCTTCATGTGGTTGCTTTTAAATTTATTTCTAATGTTTGTGCTGCTTTCTAGATGAGAAGACATCGTGTCAGGTTTCTTTTTCTTTCTTTTTAACATTTTTTTACAAAGTTTCATTCTTAAATGTGCAACAGACTCCAAGACAACACTTCATCCTAGCTATAGTTGTTTAAAAATGTTATGGCAGGGGATCCAGATGTTGAAAAAGGAATGGCATCCAAGGTCACCATCATCTCAGACACAAGGAACAGTTTGTGTTCTGCCAGATTTCTTAACTCCACTGGTGGCAGGGGTCCTTCCGGCCGTTTCTGCTCCTTTCTTTGCTTCTGTTTGAACGCCTTATCTTATCTTCCTCACCTTCTCCTTGGCCTGCTTCTTGGGCTGTTTCAGGGGCTCCTGCTTGCCACCTTCACGGTGGACATGGCGCCTGCAGACCCTCACTGGCCCCGCTCCCGAGCCAGCAACTCCCAAGTCGGGTTTCTGTTTGTCAGGCCCGCCGTGACCAACGGTTTTTGGTGACTCAGGCTCCCCCAACCTGTCAGGTGGCCGCAGCTGTCTCTCTGCGGTATAGATGGAGCTATGTGTGGACGACTGAGCATAACGTCCTCCAGTTCCATGCAGGGTGCTGTGCTGTGACCAGCAGGACGCTCCAGGGTCTCTCGCAAGCCCAGTGCAGGGCTCAGTCTCGCGGTGCCCACTGCTCTGCATCCCCTGGCCAGCAGGAGTGCCCACACTGCCAGCTCTCTGAAGGGAAACTGGCAAGCCGATAGGTCCCTTGATCTTTCTAGATGGGAAGCTGAGACAGAAGCTGTGGCCTCTTCTAAGGTTTAGCCTCCTGACCCAGCTGGAGGGGATGCTAGGACTACTGTTTGGGAAACACACCTGAGACACACAGAGCTTCCACGCCCGTAGTCCCCACTTCCTGGCCGTGTGGCCTTGAGCTACACCTGCTGTCTCGGTTTCCTCGTCCATGAATAAGTCATCGTAATAGTTCCTCTCTCCTAGGGCGGGAGGGCTGAGTGACGTCACGCCTGTCAAAGTTATACAGCCGGATCCTCACAGAGAGCTCTGAGTGCTGGGAGTGGGGAGGAGCAGTTGTTCCGGCTTCAGCACCCAGACTGTGGCCTGCTGGGATGCTACTTATTTATAGTACTGGGGATTGAACACGGAGCCTTCGCACTGACCTACATTCCCAACCCTTTTTTATTTTGTATTTTGAGAATGAGTCTCATTAAGTCATTAAGTTGCCCAGGCTGAGCTCGAATTTGAGATCCTCCAGCCTCAGCCTCTCAGAGTGCAGGGATTATGGGCTCCGAGCTGTGACTGTGATGTATGGGAGGAAGTGTGAAGGTCTGACTTGGGGATGCCGCTGCCTGACAACAAGGAAGGCCCCACTTCTAGGAGTTTTAAAGCAGGCAGCTATGCAGATACAAGGCTTGAGGGAACCAGAGGGTTCAAAATAAAGTTACGTGACCAGACCCATAGTGATGCCACTGGCAGCAGTGGATTATGTGGACAAAAAGAAGCAAAAGACAAGCGATGCTCATTAGGAGGCAAGTTTGGAAGGGATTTCAGTGGAGGGAGTGTCCATGGAATCTTGGTATTTGGCTACTTCTTGTCCTTAAATAACCTCTGAATGCACTGAAACTTTATCTCTTCATATCACGTGAAAGCCTAACTTGCAGCAGTGATAAGTAGAACTCTGACCTCAATTGAATGTAAATTTGAGGATAAATTAACTCTATTCTGGCTGAGGGTGCAGCTCAGTGGCAGAGCGTGTGCCTAGCATGCACGAGGCCCTGGATTCTGTCCCCACCTCTCAGCACAAACTCGTGAGGGGATCCCCATCACTGGAGCTTTTTCCTGAGACCACTGACACCCCTGGCAGCTCAGACAGGGTCCCTGTTGGACACCCCAGCTGTAGCTCCCCATCTTCTTAAGTCCACAAGACAAGGATGCAGCAGGAAACAAGCATCTTCCGAGAGCTTCTGCGTACATAATTCTCATTTTGTCTTCACGACTGCTCTGTGGGAAAGTCACTGTCCCCAAGATGGGACGTCTGGGGCACAGAGAGGCCCCAAGTGACAAAGTCAAAGCAAATCTAAGATAGGAGCCCAGGTTGGCTGCCTCTGAAACCCACGCTTCATTCAGGCGACCTGGCTGGCCCTGGAGATGATAAGGGCAATGCGACAAGGGGCTTAGGACAGTCTTAAAGACTGGTTTATATTTTAGTACATGTGCTGTCGAAGCGAGCACAAGACTGGCTCATATTTGACAAGAATGTAATTATTCCAAGCCTCCACCCTGGTTCGGTGCAAGGCACCACAGCAGTCAAGGAAAACGGCCACGTGTATTTTTTTTTACATGGATCTTAAGAGGTTGATAAAAAAAATTTTTTTTTAAATTTTAAAGAGATCGATAAAAAAGTGCCGGAGGTGTGACTCCGTGGTAGAGCTCTTGCCCAGCCCGTGTGAGGCCCTGGGTTCCCCCAGCACCAGCACCAGGGGAAAAGACGAATAAAAAGCACCGGAAAGCACTGGACAAAGGAGGCTGTGTGCCTGGCTCTGCTTCTCACCGTGGGACCTTGATTCAATTCTTTCCTCTTTCAGCCTCTTGACCCACGAAGGGGACGAAACAGTCCAATAGCAAATTTGCAACTTTAAAATCTGTTGATGAGCCAGGCGTGGTGTTGCAGGCCTGTGATCCCAGCATCCTGGGAGTTTGAGGCAGGAGGACGGCAGCTCGGAGCCCAACCCAGGCAAGTTAATGACTCAGGGAGAGCCTGGCTGGAAATAAATAAAAAAGAGCTGGGAATGTAGCTCAGTCCAAAGTCCCTAGGTTCAAGCCTTGGTACCACCAAAACAAGGGAAAGAGTCTGACGATGATTGCTGTTAACAAGCCAACCTTGGGAGCAGAACACACAACATTTAAAATTTGAATACCACTGATTTCTTGGAGCTTCTCCTGAAGATACACACACGTAAGTGCACAGGACATACACATAGGATGGTCACTACAACAGTGTGAGTCATAATGACCTCAATGTCCACCATCACAAGACTGCCTGAGTACATTATGATACACTGACCCCTTGGAAAGCTAGGCAGCCAGGAAAAGGAATGAGGAAGGTGTGTAAGTGCTAAGGAGGAAGTATCACCCTGATACACTGTGAAGTGTACCAAGGAAGATTTGTTAAACAAATTACACATGCTATGAGCCTGGTGCCATATTTGTATGTGCATAATAAAAGACTAAGAAGGAAGTATATAGTGGAAAATTTTTCCCCTACAGAAGCCTTTATTTATTATTTTGAGACAGGGTCTCACTATGTAGCCCATGCTGGCCTTGAACTACAGCGATCCTCCTGCCTCAGCCTCCCATGTGCTGGGATTACAGGCATGCGTCACCATGCCCAGCCTAAAAGCCTTTATTTATATAATTAAAATTATTTTCATCTGTAAAATTCTCCCTAAGGTTAGCTCATATGGATCTCATCTAAGTAGTTTGAATCCAAAGTGCTAATCATTACACCACAGAATCTTGAACTACCTAATAATGGAGCTGGTGTGGTGGTGCCCATGTGTGGTCACAGCCTGGGCAGTATAGCTGGACCCTGCAGCCTCAGAAAAAATTGAGGATGACAGATTTGCACAGTATTCCTCAGACTCAGGTGTGTCTAGTGCTTTATGCTTTACCTACATCCAACGATCTATGAAGTAGTCTAGGTGAGGAAAACCGAGAACCCCGGACTGTAATTTCTAAGGCTCTTTCTACTATACATGTGATTGAATCTGTGCGTTCCCTCCAAACTTTCTATTCCTATCTTTTGGGCTCTCCTACCGAGATACAAGGTCATTTATCACACTGTACTGTGACTGTGTCCTTGGGCACAATGCTGCTAAAATGTGGCCTGTTGAATCTTCACCTAAAAAGTCATGGTTTGGGACTGGGCTGTGGCTCACTAGTAGAGCAGGTATCCAGCATTGGTGAGGTCCTGGTTCCGTCCCCAGCACCAGAAATGAAAAATAAGATGGGGTGTGTATTTTGTGTCTTTCAGATTTTTAGTTTCATTTTTCTGGTAATAACTTTTTATTATATTCTACATATCAGTCTGGGATGGAAAACAGGGAACCTTTTTAAAAATGGTCTTTTAAACTGGGTGTGGTGGTGCACACCTGTAATCCCAGCACTCGGGAGGCTGAGGCAGGAGGATCACCTTGAGTTCAAGGACAGCCTGGATTATACCCAGCAAGACCCCGTCTCAAACCCCGCCCTCAGAAAATGGTCTCTTAGCACTATATTTGTGGGACACTCTGCACATTGCGGGAGAGGGTTGAGTTGTTCAGTAAACCACTGTATAAAACTCTGGTTTAATGAGAGTGAGTCAGGGAGAATGCCCAGAATTTAGACTTCTCACGTAGAGCCGTTCAAAGGGTGAGCACTTAGGACTTCAAAGTCATGGCCAGATTCCATTTGACGTCACCAAACCCTCACACTCCCAATTCAATATATTGAATCCATTTATTTATTTATTTACTCATTTACAGTGCTGAGGATTGAACCCAGCACCTTTGCACTGAGTGTTATACCCCAGACCTTTTAGAATATGTTTTTATTTTGAAACAGGGTCTAGCTAAGTCACCCAGCTGGGCTCAGACTTGAACTCACTATGTAGCACAGACTGGTCTTGAACTCACAGCAATCCTCCTGCCTCAGCTTCCCAAGTGATGGAATTGCAGGTGTCCACCACCACATCTGGCCAAATCTTTATTTTTATTATTACACATTTGCAGTGTGTGATTACACTCATGGTGGACTTTTTGTGTCTTTTTGTTCTCACTGTGTAGCCCAGGCTGGCACTGAACTCATGAGCCTCCTGTTTTGGCCTCCCAAGTGTGGGGATTACAGGCATGCTCTACCACACCCAGCTTTCTGCTCCTGATTTTAAAGATAGAACTGAGAAACTTTCCCCCTCAATAATGGGGCTGATTACAAGGAAGACTCTCCAGCAGGGGCATGCACAAGTGAAAAGAACTCTGCCGCTGCTGCCGCTGCTGTAGAGACCCAGATGAGGTCGATGGACCGACGCAAACATTCTCCTTCGCCATCTGAGCAGCGAACAGGAAACGCAGGCTGCACACGCAAAGCCCTATCTTAAATTCTGCTGTTCTAAGTGGAAGATTCTGGACACACTTCGCTCAGGGTGATGAGACCTGGGGGCAGGCAGTATTCACCTGGCGCGCACAGGTCCTCAGGTCTGCCACGAAGTCCCTCGGCTGGGCGGGAAGCACCCTCCACCTGAGGTGTTTGCCTCTAAATGGAGAAAATCTTCCCCAACCAGAAAGCCTGCCGGGCACACCTTGCTTCTTCTCGATAATTCCTGTGGCACTTTCCAGAAACAAATAGATCTGGAATTAGAAAAATGCCATCTGATTAAAAAAATAAATAAACTTTACCCTGCAAAGTTGCTCAGTACAGAGTCAGGAGAGACCTAGGTTCTAAGGCCAGGCTTTCCCCTCCTCTCTGTGTGAATCTTTAAGGCAAACTATCTCCCATCCGCTGCCCTGGTGATCAAGCCCAGAGCCTCACACCTGCTAAGGCGTGTTCGTTCTGCCCCTAAGCCACACCCCAGCCCCTATCTTCCCCTTTTAAGTCTCAGTCTCCATATCTGTAAATAGAATAATAATAACAGACCTGGGGTGGCCTGGCATGGTGGCACATACCTAAAATCCCAGCACTCGGGAGGCTGAGGCAAGCAGCAGGATCACAGGTTCAGGACCAACCTGGGTTACATAGTGAGTTCAAAGCCTGGGTTACATAGCAAGACCCTGTTTTCAAAACCAAAACCAAACCAAACAGGCCTGGGGTAACGTGAGGATTCTGTCAGAATGCACGCGGAGAGCCAGCCTGGGGGAACACAAGTTTATGGCTCTTGCTAATCAGACCAAAGGAGAGACCCAGAGTCCTGGCCCGTCTCAGAGACCACTTTCTCAGCACTTGCTGAGGGCCAGTACAGTGTCGGGGGAGATATTTATATTCCTAATGAGATGGGACTCACGGGCGCACACGTGCTAGGCAAGTGCTCACCGCCAAGCTACGCTCCCACCGCTGGTGGAAATCTCAGCCATCTGGCATGGCTCTTTGTGTCCCATTTTATTTCATTTTTGGTGGGGTGCTGGGGTGTGTCCCATTTTAAAGACAAGAGTCAGAGAGGTGAAGCTCCTGCCTAAAAACTGTCCGAGCTTGGAGTCAGCGGCACATCTGGGAGCAGGCTCCCTCAGCTGCCTTCGGGCTCTCGGCTTCCTGGCCTGTGCTCTGAGCCCCGAGACCATCAAACCGTTGGCTGGCTTTGTTGTTGTTTCCAAGCCTCTGTCACCATTGGGATAATTTTACATAAAGTTGGCATTCCTGGAAATTTTTAAAAAATATGTTCACTTCTTAAATGTCTCCTGAGGGAACAAAAGATTTCTATAAATGATTTTGTTCGCTCCTCCTTAATGTGGAACTCAATAAGTCTAAGTCACTGGATCTCTGCTAGCAAGCTGGGTTGTTTGTTGGTTTATTTTCATTTTGGAAATGCCTCTTCATGCTTAACCATCTCTCTCCTCCACAAAAACTCCCATGAGGAATTCCAGTCAGATACTGGGGCTGTGGGGCAGCTCCCCTGGAGGGTGTCACATTTCTAGACACCTCCTGGAAGGCAGGGAGCCTTGCAACCTGACTCTCAGCTGACTTCTTACCTGTGGGATTGTCACAGCGCAGGGGAGAGACACAGGGATGCTTTCTGCTCTCAATCAAAAATGATGTATTTCAACCAGTTATGGGGGTGCACACCTGTAATCCCAGCACTCTGGGAGGCTGAGGCAGGAGGATCCTAAATTCAAGCTCAGCCTGGGCAACTTCATGACTGCACGAGACCCAGTCTCAAAGTAAAAAATAAAAATGGTCTGGGGATATAGCTCAGTGCAGAGGCCCTGGGTTTAATCCCCAGTACTGGAAAAAAAAATCATAAAGGAAGAAATAATTTTTTGTTGTTGTTTTTCCAGAGGGAATCTCACTGCATAGTCCAGGCTGGCCTCAAATTTGTGATCCTCCTTCCTCAGCCTGTCAAGTGCTGGAATTACAGGTGTGCACCACCAAGCTTGGCAAAGGAAGAAATAATTTTAAAGCAAGCATTGAAATGCATTTGACCCTACAGAAGGCAATGTGGATGGGTGAGGACTCTGCTGCTCACCTGAGTTGAGGCTGCTCAAGTCACCTGGCCTCTCTGTGCCCGATTTCCAGATCTGTCAACTGAGGTGACAGTGGTGTGGAGTCTACGTGTGCACTTCAGGATGAGTAGCTGTGCCACCTTTATCTGTTGTTGTTCGTGGCCACGCCCGCCCCTTCATCCCTCGCGCTTGTCACCATATCCTCCTTTTCTCACTGTCCACCGTGCAGGGCCTACGATGGGCCTTTGATTCCTACAGTGACACTGACATCACACTCCCCAAATTTCCCAATAAATGTTTCTGATTCGAAGTCTGCACAGTGATCCCAGCACTCAGGAATCTGAGGCAGGAGGATGGCAAGTTCAAGGCCAACCTGAGCTATCTAGAGAACTTGTCTCAAAAAAAAAAGTTTCTGACCAGTCATAAGATAAACATTAGGACAGTTTTTATTAGGTACTAGGCAAGGAGCTGTTCAACAAGTCCTGTAGCTCTTTCTCTCTTCATTTTCCTCAACTTGTAGGCAACATGTACTTTAAAGGTTAAAATGGGGATGATAGAAGAAAAAGAAAAAAAAGAGCCCTTTTTCCCTTGAGTTGATACCCATGTGTATCTAATCTCTCTCCCCCCTCTCTCTCTCTGTCTCTCCTCCCACCTCCAGCACTGGAGATTGAACCCTGGGCCTCACACTTACTAGGCATGCACTCTACCACTAAGCTACACCACCAACCCCTATTTTATTTTATTTATTTATTTTTTTGGTGCCAGGAATTGAACTCAGAGCCTTGTGCTTGGTATTTTATTTATTTGGAGACAGGGTCTCGCCAAGTTCCCCAGTCTGGCCTTGAACCTACAATAATCCTGCCGCAGCCTCCAGTGTCACTAAGATTACAGACAGGCACCTGCCACTACACCTGGGTATTTTTATTTGTCTGTCTGTCGGTGGGGAACTCAAGCCCTCATGCATGCTAGGCAAGTGCTCCGCCACTGAGCTACACACACCCAATACAGTGACAATATTTTGAGAGCTTGGTAGGTACAAGGCACAACAACAAACCCTTTACAAATAGCTCACTGGATCCTCATGAAAACCCAAGGAGAAGGCACCTTTTATTACAGCTGAGGAAGCTGATCTGGGGCCCAGCTCGCTTCTAGTGGCAGGCGCTGGACTGGAGCCCCAGGATGGTTCCAGAGCCCCTGCTCCAGGCACTTCACTAGCTGCCTCCTCCTCTTCCTCCTTTGTTCCAGCTGTGCTTTCTGGCCAAGATCCTGCCCTGACGACAAACCCCATGGGCTTACGCCAGATGCCCCACCTCTTGCAGCCTCAGTCTGCCCCTGTGAAGAACAGGAACATTGTGCACTCACGCCAACGAGTTGTGAGGATGGAATGCTGTGCAGGGTGCAGGACAGTGTTACCAGCTGCTGTCTTTTTTTTTTTTTTTTTGGTACTGAGGATTAAACCCAGGGCCTCATGCATGCTAGGCAAGTGCTCTGCCACAGAGTTACATCCCCGGTTCTGTGTTGTCGTCGTTGTTGTTTTGGGGAGAGTTTTGGTTTGGTTTGGTTTTTGAGACAGAGTCTCACTAAGTTGCCTGGGCTGGTCTTGAACCTGTAATCCTCCTGCCTAGGCCTCCAACATAGCTAGGATGACAAGTGTGAGCCACTGCAACCGGCTGCTATGATAATTGTTATTATTTCTATGCCATCAGTATGTCCCCATCATAGACTGGATTCTGTCCCCCAAAAGGGTATGGAGAGAGCTTAACCCCCAGCACCTGTGAATATGACCTTTTTTGGAAACGGGGTTTTACAGATATAATGACATTAAAATGAGGTCATTCGGGTGAGCCCTCAATCCAGTCACCAAAGCCCTTGTACAAACAGGTACAGAGACAGATAGCCAGGCACAACGGGAACACACCACACGTAATGACAGGCTGAGACTGGGGCGACTCAGCTGCCATCAAGGAACAATTGCTGGCAGGCCCCCGAAGCCTCGGAGCAAGGCGTCCCTCTGAGCCCACAGATGGAGCCGACCTCAGAGTGCAGACTTCGAGCTTCCAGCACACTTCTGCAGCTGAAGCCACCATCCCATGGTGCAGATGGTCCTGACTTAACGTGGTCCAAAGCTATACATTTAGTGGGAACCATACTTTGAACTTTGATCTTCTCCCAGGCCAGCCCCAAACCATGAGGGTGAACAGTGCATGTCGCTAAGCCGGGCTGTTTGGCAGGTTAGAGGTATTAAATGCATTTTCCACTTATGGTGTTTTTAGCTTCCAATGGATTTATGGGGAATGACCCTCCCTCGTGAGTTGCAGGGCATCTGTACTTTGTTACAGCGGCGCTGGCAGACTAACACGGTCCCCTGCACACTTGCTGCCTCAACTCCATCTTAAAATACCCACTCCAACTCCCAGGCCGAAGCCCTGCAGTGACCCCTGAGCCCCTGTGTCACCCTCTCCCAAACTTCCTTGAGGGTGAGAAGACCAAGATGAAAAGTTAGGTCCCTGGGTCCCTTGCCAGGCCCTAGGAAGGGGCCCCAGAGTAAACGCTTGGAATCTCCCCAGCCGCTCTCCTCAGACACACTGGGCGCACTGACCTGCACGGTAACATACCGAGGAGGCCGGAGGTCTTGCTCATGAGTTGCATCAAATGGTGCCTCCTCCCCATTCCAGTGTTGTCCCCCAAGGCTTCCCACAACCCCAAGTCACTCTTCTCTCCTCTAGTTTGCTCATTCTCTATGAAGCTACTTACTGATCTTGCCATCTTCCTGCACAGATCATTTCTCTCATCTCCGTTTCTCCCATCTAGATCTGATTCAGACCTAAATATTATTTCTTTTCTTTTTCTTTTTTTTTTTGTTTCTTTCCCAGTACCACAGATTGAACTCAGGGCCTTCACACATTCTCTGCCTTTCTTTCTTTCTTTTTAATTTTGAGACAGTTTTTTTGTTTTGTTTTATTTCATTTGAGACAGAATCTCACTATGTAGTCCAGACAGATCTCAAATTCTAAGCAATCCTCCTGCCTCAGCTTCCCTCAGTGCTGGGATTACAGATGTGTGCCACCACACCCAAATATGCTACTTCTGATTTTAGCTCTTCCCTGGCGTCCAAATAAAATCCCAACTCCCATGATGGCCTGCAAGTCAGTTGTGTAATTAGCCACACTCAGTCTCATTTTAAACTACTTTTCTTCACTAGAAGCTCCAGGCTCAAGCTTTCTTTTTCTTTCCCTAACTACTTAGTTCTGGAGCGCTGGGATCATGAAAGGGCTTCCGGCAAGGGCTTCTGGGAAGCTGGGTGAGCGCTGCACCACTGAGCAGCACCCACCGCCACAGGGCTTCCTTCAAATTCTTCCAACGTATCAAGATTCTCCCTGCCTTGGTCCTCAGCACATGTTCTCTCTCCCTGGAAAGACACACCCCTGAACCAACAGCTGATAGCTTACTGTTTAAATTTTATTTTATTTTATTTTATTTTTGTGGTACTAGGCATTGACACTGGGGTACATTCTCAGATCTTTTTTATTTTTTATTTTGAGGCAGGGTCTCTCGGAGTCACTAAGTTGCCCAGGCTGGGTTTAAACTTTCAGTCCTCCTGCCTCAGCCTCCTGAGTCACTGGGATTCCAAGCAGTTATAGTCCTCATACCAGTTCATGCAGAGATTTTGCCATCCTAAGTAGAGCACACACATGCACGCACACACACACACACCCCTCATGCGACATTCATTTTGGTCTCTGCATCCCGTTTTGGTTTTTTTTTTTTGGTTTTTTTTTTTTTGGTAACGGGAATCGAACTCAGGGTCTCATGCTTGCGAGGCAAACACTCTAAGCACTGAGCTAAATCCCCAGCCCCACATCCCGTTTTTGATCCATTGCTAACATTTAAAAACTAGAAGTTGCACATGATCGAGTCCAGCCACCTGACCGGAGGTGACCCCCTCATGGGCAAGTGGTGGTCTTCTGTAGTCCCCAACCAGTCCCTTCGCCACTTTCTCCTCCCACCCCTCAAATTGAAGTCACTTGTTCATCGTCTGTGTGCCTTGTGTGAACAGTCGACTCACCAGTGTAGCCCCGAATCTGGCCTGTGCCTGGCACACAGCTGGGCCTCAAATAAATAAACAGGGACGAGATGAAGGGACAGATGAATAAGGGGCGGCCCTCCCTGCTCCCTGAACCCCATTGGCCACCCTGCTCATTTGCCCTTTAATCACGCCCTGCCTTGCAAGACTCATTAATTTGCTGCCTTGAGTGCCTGCCCCCTCAGCACATCTTATTAAAGCACAAATCTGATTCTTTCCGCCCCCGGTTTGAAACATTCTAGGAGTCTCGTGGCATAAACTGCGCTCCCCGGTCTTCAAGGCCCCTCCGGATCTGCCTCCCTCCTCCCATCTCCCCTCAGTGGGGCCCCCTCACCCCCCCCAACCCATAGCTGGCAGCAGCTCTCTGTCCTCTCCCTGCCCCCACACCTCTGCCTGGCGCTTGCGGTGCCTGGAATGCCCCTGCCCCGACCTTAGCCGACTCCTACTCATTCCTGCCCCAGATCCAGCCGTCACTGCTCAGGGAAACACTCCAGGCCCCCTCCCCTGCTGACTTAGTCATTCTCTCCTCTGCGCCCACTCTGCTCTTTCTCACACCGGCCTAAGCGCTGAGTAACAGCTTAAAATAGCAGCTAGTGTCTTCCCTTCGAGCCCTCAAGTGTGCCAGGCACCGAGCTCGCCTTATCTCCCTAATTCTCGCACCCATCCTGAGCTCTGAAGGAGCCCCTCCCCCAAGCCTGGGGAAACACAAGGCTCACTCGCTCCCCTGCCACTTCCCAGAGGCCATCCCACCAGTCTATTTCATTCTACTTATTATTTATTTATGTATTTAGCGACACTGCCTTACTATGTTGCCCAGGCTAGCTTGGAACTCCTGGGCTCACGTGATCTTCCTGCCTCAGCTTCCCAAATTTTGTGTGCCTGCTATCTCATTACTGGAGTGTGCTTGCACCACTGTTTTGTTTTGTTCCCTGGTGCGGGTGATCGAACTCAGGGCCTTGTGCTTTCAAGGCAAGCACTCTAACCCCTGAGCTAAATCTCCAGCCCTCAGCCTCCCAAGCAACTGGGACTGCAGGCCAACACCACGGGCCCAGCTTCTTAGCACATGGCAAGAAATTTTGAAATTTTCTTTCTCCCTCCACTCCTTACTCCCAGACCTTCTCACCCCACTTCTCTGCTTTATTTTCTCCATGGCTCTTATCACGCCAACATATATTTTAATTTATGTATTTGTGTTATGTCTCTGCCCCCTGAATGTCAGCTTTAAGAGGGCAGGGATTTTTGTCTTTTTGACTTTCTTTTTAAACTTTTGTTTGCTTAACTGCCTGGCACATTAATACACACTTGATAAATATTAAATCACAGAAGGCAGATAATACTTCCTTCATCTCATCCCTGAGGAGAGATTAAGATGCATCAAGGGTTCCACAGCTGGTTGGTGGTAGAAACGGATGTGACCCTGGATGGTCAACCAGAATGCCACCCCCTTGGTACTGTGCCACCAGCTCCAGGGGACAGTCCGCAGCTTTCTCTCCATGGTCTGACTTAGCCAGACCCTGGGTTCCTCGGGGGAAGAACTGTCGTATTCTTGTTTGATGTTGTGGTCTGATCCTCCGGAAGTGATTACAGGACGCTTGCTGAGCCGATGGATCTGTGGCCTGTGAAGGGCCTCACAGCAGGAATCACAGCGCCATTCTTTCTTGTTGTCCTCCTTTCCCTCCATGCTGACCATAACATGGGGCTTAATAAATACTTGATACACTAATGAATTCTATTATGCCAGGGGTAATAAAAATAATTAGATGACAATAATAGGTGGCATTTATGGAATCCTCACTCTGTGCTCAGCCCTAACCTAAGTCCTCGGTACATGAATTAAGATGATTGCTTCTCTATTATCTTCATTTTACAGATTAGGAAATGGCGCAGAGACGTTAATAACTTGACCAAGGTCACAGACTAGGAAATGGCAGAGGCAGGATCTGACTGTAGTCTTCTCATCTGAGTCTGGCTCTTGACAGTCTCTCTGGGCTGAGAGGTTCCTTCTGGCTCCTGGGGGAGAGGTCCATTAAAACTCGGCTCTGTGTGAAAACAAAAAGCAATGTTTTTATACATTCCCATTTTGTGTCAAGGGATTTCTGTCAAAGGCTTTCGGAGGCAGCATTATTTGCTAAATAGGAATCACTATATTTGCACTGCCCTTGATGTTTGCAGAGCAGTTTCACAGTTTCTCTCGTGGGCCCAGCAGAACCCTACGAGGTAGGCACTGGCAGGCGTCTCCTTTCGCAGAGGAGAAGCGGAGACCCCTGAGGCTCTGGGTGGCTGAGGGAGCAGAGTCGAGGTCAGCCAGCCAGCAAGGAGCAGGACAAGGGCTTCCATGAACATCTACCAGCCTAAAAACCAAGTGAGACCTGGCAGTGGTGGTACACAATTGTGAAGCCACTGACGAGGGGGGTTGAGTCAGGTGACTGAGTTTGAGGCCAGCTAAGGCGATTTAGCGAGAATTTACCTCAAAATAAAAAATAAAAATAAAAACGGCTGAGAGTATAGTTCTATGGCTGAGCGCGTGCTTGCCTAGCATGCACAAGACCCCTAGTTCCATCCCCAATACTGAAAAAAATTCCAAAAATAACAAAGAAGATCCAGTGCCTCCAGATATAAAACCTTGCAACAATTTAAGATTAGTTGATCCATGGAAAAGCACTTAGCCCAGTTCCTGGCACCTGGCAGGTCTCTTATAAACGTTGACGATCATCATCTTCATCAGCACCTCCTGGGAACTAGAATGTTTTGGCCAGTGACCCCAGACTGTCTGTGGACTCTGACAGAAAGATTACTGTTTTCAGTCCAGTTTGTCCCTGGTAATGTTGAAATAATGATCAATCTTTCTTATCCCTGGAGAGCCATATACTGTTAGAGCTGGAAGGGACGGTGGAGATGATCTCATCTGCTGCCTGCATTTACAGATGGAGAAATTGAGTCCCAGAGAGGGAAAAGAGGCAGGACCAAGCCACAGGTACAATGCCTGGCCCATGCTGCCCCCCTCCATGAAGATGAGTTTTTACCTAAAAGGGCATCTAGCTTCTTAAAGCCTACAAGAAATAATCCATTTGTTTCCCCCGCCTTGAACACTCCACTCCAGCCCCACATACAAACAAGTAAAGTATTATAAGCTGTTAACCAAAAAACAGATCACGTGACTTAATTCCGCCTCTGCTAAAGGGCTTAAAATGCTTCGGTGAGTAGCCTGAGATTCATAAATAGACTCTTCAGCTCTTTTTCAAAGAATTATTAACCAGCTCCATCAGAACTGGAACTTGAGCAATCAAGGAGAAAAAGAGCTGGCAAGAGAAATTCCTTGAAAAAAAATTTCCCCACATTCTCTATGACTTCTTGTCACATCTCCTCCCACCCCCGAGAGTTGGAGGAAGAAGGAAAGAAAGATGTATCCTTGTATAAAATGTGGATTTAAAAAACTAATTATGGGCTGGGGATTTAGCTCAAGTGGTAGAGCGCTTGCCTAGCAAGCAAGGCCCTGAGTTTGATCCCCAACACCAAAAAACAAAACAAAACCAAACCAAAAAAGTAACTATGGAAAGTTACAAACCCCAACACACGAAATAGATGTCAAAGGAACATAACAGGGTGTTTGTAGAATGTAGAGTTAGATGGCAGATAAACTTCTCTTTGGGGGTGGAATGGGCTGGAGTGGATGGGTGTGGTTCTCTCGCGCCATTCCCGACTAATGATTTAGGGCACCTGTAATTTATAGAGTCGTGTCAGATTTTCACCTCACTCATCTCTCTAGCCCCCTGAGCATTAATTCTCCAGGGCATGGAACTAGCTTTTCACTCCACATGTAGGTCTTGCCCAGCTTTAGCTTGAGGATTTGGGGGAGGGAAGGGATGATGGCAGAAATGAGATTAGAGCCAGTCTTCAAACTGGAGGCATAGGAGTAGAAATCCTCTCTGCTGTTTCTCTGGGCCTTTGTGCTTCTCAGGAAAGGCTGCAGTCGGGCCCAATGAACAGATTTATGGCTGGCTCTGTCACCTCCCAGAATGAAAGTGTTCCCTTCCTCGGAGACTTTGTATCAATTCAAACTATTTTCCACATTCCTTCCTCATCCAGCCCAGGCAGGTGGGTGACACAGCTTCCGAGCAAAGCCCACTGAGGAGACCCACAAAGCTCTAGCCTGGCCTTCCTTTCTAGAAATGAAAGTCCAAGAAGAGGGATGCCACACCCGGGGCAGATGAGGGAGGATGTGACAATACCTCTAGGAATGCAGGGCCCACGCAGGTATGCTGGCATCCACGAACTTCCTGCTTAAAAGGCCTGATAAATCAGCTCTGATAACAGCCATAAAGCTCAATCACCCAACACTCACAGAGCTGGGCGCTTGCTTCCAGGGCATGGCCCTGCCAACTCTGGAGAGGCGGGGACGAAAGCTGAGACTAGGGGTGTCCCTGAAGTTTGTACTATGTTTTCTAGTCCAGCAGTCATCACAGTGTGGTCCAGGGATCCATGAAGAGTCCCGGAGACCTTGTAGGGGATTTGCAAGGCTAAACTCTTCTCATGGTAAGTCATTTCTTGTCACCTTGTCTCACAAGTACACAATGGAGTTTCCACAAGGGGCATGACATATGATGACATCATTACTCTGATGACTATTGAAATGCATGCTTGTGTGTTTATGTTTCAAACAAATTTCAGCTTTAATTCTAATAAATATTGATAGGACAAAACATACTTTGAGGTCGTCCATAATTTGTAATAGTGTAAAGGGGTTGAGAACTGCGGTGCTAATCCCAATAGAGGAGAGTTGCAGGCTTGTGGTGACCCCATGACAACTCCACAGTGAATTTCCACCTGAGCGAGTCACCCAGGTGCTTTGTGGGGAAGGCAGCCTCATTATTCAACCCGGGATGGTATCATCTCCAACCTCAAAGTGGCCAAACTTTAAAATCAGTCCAGCCACAAACATTTGGCGAACTGAATCCTCCAGGGGGAAAGCAGAAATGGCCCCAGCCTTTGGGGGCCTTTCATTTGCGGTGCAAGCGAATTATTCCCAAATCTCAAATGCACAGAGAAAAATGAGAAAACGAACTTGTCAGGGCTGGGAGGAGAGAGACAAGGTGTGAGGGATGGTTTGTGGCGGGGAAGGCGATGAGGGGAGGAGCGAAGCGCCCCGACCCACTAGAGTTAGGATCCCTTTCCTCCAGCCCCCAGCCGCGGCCCGAGTCTGGCCTGGCCCCCAGGTCTCCGCAGCTCTCCGGCGAGCCGTAGTCTGTCCCTTCTAGTCTTCTCCCCTCCCCACGGTCCATGCAGAACAGGGTCCGTGCCAGAGCCTCCTGAGGCGTTTAGAGATCGGGATTTGGTGTTCTGTTACTCCGGGACACTGCTCGGTCTCTCGGGAAACGAACACAAAACGCCGAAGCTGGCGTTCGTGGAAACAGCAGGCCGCCACAAATGGCTGGAGGGGCGAAAGGCTTCAGAGGTGTAAATAAAAGGCAGAGAGAGAAAAAGCCGGTAGAGGCCGGCCCAGCAGTCCGCAGGGACCCTGCACCTGCGCGCAGCCATCCCGCGCCTCGGCCCACTCTGCTCCCCCACAGCGCCCACTCGACACCGGGCGCCTGCCCGCCTTGGGGTGCGGGGGGATGAGGGATGGGGGCCCTGAACAAAATCAAGACAAGAGAGCTCTGAGGGCCTTTCTCGGTAACTGTTGCAGAGGCGGGAAATTTTGAATTTACAACCAGGAGTTGCAGCCTGACTCCTAAACAACTCAAAAGGGTGGATGAGGAGCGTCCCAAGGTGGAAGCCGGGCGGGGACCCAGCAGCTCCAGCAGCGCCGCGGGAACCGAGCGGGCCGCGCGCTCCATCCCCGAAGTTGAGACGTTACTCGCTCGCGTCAAGCAGCTCTAGCGCTCAGCTCGCTGGGCAACCGGGCACACGCTGGCGCGTGCGCAGAAAGCCGCCCGCCACAGCCCCGCTGCAGGTGCGCTCGCGCTTCCGGCCGGCCTCCTTGCACTGCCATCCCGGGGCGGAAACTCGAGGGTCTGCGCATGCGCCTTCTAGTTCTCTCTCTCTTTAGCTCCCCAGAGGAGGTCTAGGGCTTCAGGTGATCCCGCCCCTCCCTCGTACTGCGGGACCAATCGCGCGGCGGCAGGCGGGGTTTTAGCGAAGGCAGTCCGTCCATGCGCCGCGAGAGGCGTGTACTGATTGGTTGGCGCCGCGAGCGCAGGTGCGCGCTTCCTATTGGGTGTGGGCGGAGCGCGAGCGGTCGAGGCCGCTCGGAGGCTGCAGGTGAGCGCGCGCACGCGCTGCGGCTCTGGCCCGACTCGGGCGCGCGCGCGCGGGATCGCGGGGGAGGTGGCAGAGAGCGAGGCTGCGGCGTCTGTGGCCTCCGCTCCGCCCTCTTCTCCGCCGCGGCGGCCGCCGCCCCCAAGGCCCGGAGGGAGGGAGCCACAGCCCCGCCCGCCGAGCCGCCAGTCCGGCCCGCGGTCGCGCCGCGCGAGCACCGCCGAGCGAAACGCAGCGCGGACGCCGCCTCTGCAGGTGCCCGTGACGAGGCGCCCGCGCTCCTGAGGGCCGCCGGGGAGGCCGCCGTGGGCCCGGCGCTCAGCATGAACCGCGGCCACCGGCACGGCGCGGGCAGCGGCTGCCTGGGCACCATGGAGGTGAAGAGCAAGGTGCGCGGGCCGGGCGGGGCGGAGCGGTGGCCCGGCGGGCGCTGCGGGCCGGGCTGGCAGAGGGGTCGGCGGCACTTCGTCGGCTCCCGGGCGGGAGGACACGTCGTTCTGTTCCCTGGACCGCGTCCCTGTTCTCGAGGGAGGGATGGGGCGCGTTCGAAGGCAAGGCGGGACGAAAGGTTTGGGGGGGTTCTGTCCGCTGGGATTGTGTGAAAGGCTCTCGGAACCCCCCATTGTCTCATAATGTCACCGCTTTCTGTGGTTCGGAAGCTCGTCTGGTGGCGAAGGAGAGCCCGGTGTACTGAACAGCCCTCTTAAAGTTAGCTTTGCTTCCTCCGGGGCTTTTTCCATCTCTAACTTTGGTATGCATTTAATCTATAAAATTAGCACTATCACCTTACGTTGGAGCACCACTTTCCAGTTGGAGTCGATGCTCTTTTCATCTCACCCTGCTATCTTTTCATACCAAGTGCTTTCACCCTTATCCACCAGGCCAGGCTGCTCGAGAATTACTTCGATATCCACCGATTCCTAAATCGCAAGGCTGGGTGAGCAGAGTAGCCTATGGGGATTAGTTAGGGAATGCTTTCCAAACAGGGTTTTCAGCCGGAATTTGAAGGTGATAGGGAGCCGCGGAAACATTTTCGGCAAGCTTTTCGTGAGCTGAAGAGCCCAGAGGAGCTTAAATAATGTAGTCCGGGTCTTTGAGAAGTCTGAGATAAGAAGAGAGGTTCAGAAAGGTTTTGACTTCCCAAGCCCTGCGTGATGATAAAGCCTTCATTGAAGCCTTTTTGCTCAGTAACTTTTTAGACCCTGTAGAACACAAATCAGAGGACACTGGCTGGTCCTGAGAACACTCAAGATATAATTGAGAAGGCCAGAATACACGAAAGGAGAGACATCATGGTATATCAGCCTCAAAAATAATGAAGCATCATTGATCAGAAGACTACTAGGAGAGCGCAGATTCAGGGGGAGGTTGGAGCGGAGTACAGCGGAGTAAGGAAAGCTTCCTGGAGCCCTGGGTAGAATGGTGTCATGTGTCATTGTCTGGTATTGATAAGCAGATTTCTGTAAGTTTCTCTAACTGAAAATCACATCAAGAAAATCTACAATGGTCTCTAACGTTTTTTTAAAGCATTTGTGATTTAAGAACCTATCAGGATAGGCAGTAGTTTCAGAAGTGGATTCGTTTAAGAATAGAAATCTAAGTATAGCAATTTAAGGAGTATGTTCTTTCCTGTGTCCTCTACAGGACACATTGTAGCACCGAAAGGGTTAAGAGGACTCAGAACGTATAAAGGTTTTCCTCTAGTAATACAGTGGTGGCCGTGTTTTCATGGCTAGTGATTGAACCTTCTATAAAACTTCTGTTACAAATCTAGTTTGGGTTTGTGGGAGGTGAAGTTAAAAAAGAAAAACACTTGATATTGCATAATCCTAAAATTCAATTTATGCTCCTAATCTTGCTAGTGAGTATCTAATTCTTTTGTAGGAAAAATATGTATGAATTCTAGGCTCACTGGTAAATACATTCAAATAAGAGTTTATCACTAGCAATAGGAAACCTTGAGCACTTGGGAACTGGAATATCAAGCTTTTTGCCTTTCTCTTCTGTTTATTGGCTTGTGAAACTTTCGTATACTTCTGTCTAAACTACATGGTATTTATCTGACCTATACTGCACCTCTGGTGAACCACGTCTCCTAGAACCTGAGCAGTCTGAGAACATGCCCTCAGCAAAAGATGGTCTTACTGCTGTTCTAGTGTGGATAGAGTTTTTTGTTTGTTTGAGATAGGATCTTGCTAAGTTGCCCCATCTGGGCTCAAATTTAGAATCCTCTTGCCTCAGCCTCCCAGAATTCTGTTAATGGTATTACAAGTGTGTGCCACCACACTCTGCTGTTTGGACAGGTTTTTTTTGTTGTTTGTTTGTTTCTTTTTTGGTTCTGAGTATTGAACCAAGGGGCTCGTAGAAGTGCTGTACTACTGACCTATAACCCTAGCAGAGGTCTTTTTGAAAAGATTTCCATTTGTGCTACTTTAGTGATATCACAGCTTTTTATCACATTGACCATTAAGAGGTTGTAACCAAAACTAGGTAATACCCAGATACATATTTTAGGATCGGTTTTTCTTCTGCATAGAAAACAGTAGTTTGTGATTTAGTATGATTGTTTTATGTGTTTTATGTGTTTTTTGGCCTGCTCATCTGGCTGTTGTCTCTGTTCATGTTAATTAACTTGATAAAGACTTAAAAATAATTAAATCAAAAAATAAGGGAGGGGAGGGGAGGGGGGAAGAGGGGGGAAAACCAAGATGTATCATGTACAGGTACAAAATAACCATGTTGATTATGATCATTATGTATACAATGTACCAATGCATGTTCTTGGTAAAAATAAAAATAAAAATAAATTAAATCTAATGCCATCAAAAAGAATTTAAAAAAATTTTTTTCTATTTTTTTGAGTCCTAGCTATTGAACTCAGGGCCTCATACTTGTTAGGCAAGTGTTCTACCTCTTGAGCTAAATCCCCAACCCCCAAAAGAATTTTTTTTAAATGAGTGGGTTGGGGATTTAGCTCAGTGGTAGAGTGCTTGCCTAGCAAGGGCAAGGCCCTGAGTTCCATCCCCAGCACCCCAAATAAATAAATATAGATAGATAGAAGCAGGAGTGGAGAGGAAGGAGAGCAAAAGAATTGAGATGTGTTATGTACATGTACCAGTTCCCCACAATGAATGTAACTTTTTGTACTGCAAACATGTACAAATAAAAAAAAAATTAAACTGCCTAACAAAAAAAGAGAAAATAGTAATATCATCTTTGTTATCTTTGCTCAGGGAAGGGAAATGTGGTAGAGATAATAAAAATAATGCATAAAGTAACTCTAGTTAAATTCGTGATATGGGCTCCCATGTGACTTTTTTGGTAACTAATTTATCTTTCTAATTGTTTCTCTAGAGTTAGGAAAGTAGTTAATAATGGTGATGTCCTTTAATAACCTTGGAACAGGATTAAAGATACAGATACAGCTCAGTAGTAAAGTGTTTACTTAGTGTCTGAAAGGCCTTGAGTTCAATCCTAAGTACTGCCAAAAAATAAATAAATAAAAACTTTAGAACGAGCTGGGTGTGGTGACACACGCCTGTAATCCCAGTATTTGGGAGGCTGAGGCAGGAGGATCCCAGGAGCTCAAGGACAGCCTGAACTACATAGCAAGACCCTGTCTCAAAAAAACCAAAAGAAAAAAATGCCCTTAGAACAGCCTTTGAACCATAAACTTTCCTGATTACTATTCATAGACAAATAGAATATTAAAATTATATTTGCATTTCTAGAATGTACCAGCAGATCCTCGGGGAAGGAAGTCCACACACATTCTTGGATAGACAGGAAAAGCTAGATCAGACAAAAACAAATTGTAAATAGTACATAGTAAATAATTGTTGACTGGGTCTTAGGTTTATCTATATCAGTGGTGGTAAGCCTGTGACACATGTGCCGCAGCAGGCTATTTATAAGGTTCACCATCACTGATCTCTATTGTATTTTTGTTCATGTAGTAAAAAGTTCTCTTAATCCTATTGTTTTGCTTCAAGACGCATAACTGTTTCTCTTGGGTTGTCGTTTTTTTCCTCTCCCTTGTCACCATTTGCAGAAGAGCACATCTACTGTGAAGCCAGAGAGTTTTCTATTGTTTTTATCATAACAGTTAGGCAAGAGAAAAAAATTTTCATCCGAAAGCTTTAGCAAAACATCCAAGCCCTAAAATGTTGTTAGCCGTTCTTCCCATTAGTCCATCAGGGCAGTGATGATGAGTGAGAAGCATCCATCTCACAGTTGTGATACCAGAATCTAGAAAATGGAGGAGAAACTATGACTTGGTAACATCATAAGACTGGCTGATAGGAAGGGTGTTCCCTCCATTTTTATTTACTTTGAAACTTGAAGGTGTGACTAAACTTTTTGAGAGCTTTAGGTGTGAGTCACCTTATTTTCTTGACAAATGTTAGTGTTTATATTTCAGGAATGCATTTTGGAAACTATTTTAATTTTTTTTTTTTTTAGAGGTAAGAGGCGATCTTAGTGAGTTTTTATTTTAGTTTAAAGCCTGTGGATATATAAGCCAGGTAGATGGATGTTTTATGTAGAGACCAACAGTGCTGAATCCAGGTATCTTACAGGGCCTTTGGGAAAGTGAATGGACATATTTATAAACTTTTCAAATTATATTATGATAGAGGCTTTCACAGCTCGATGCTAACAGCTGCCCCAGTACATTAGTATTTGCTGGTAATAGCAGGTATTTAGAGGAAAAACAGGTTCAGTGGTCAAACATGTTTGGCAGACTTTGTGTGTGTGTGTTTACACACACACATATATATGCATGCACGCATGTGTTGCTGGAGATTGAACCTAGGGCCTTGCCTAGTGCTAAACACATGCTCTACCTTAAGCTACACCCCCAACCTAAAATTTTTTTTTTTAAATCAACTGTAGTCCTTAACTGAGAACCCCCACACTTCTCCATGCTGGAGATAGAACCTAGGGCCTCGAGCATGTTAGGTAAACACTCTATCTCTGAGCTCCACCCCCCAGCCGTTTAACTGGACCTTCATTTTAGTTACTCATTTATTTAGGCAGTGGTGGGAATTGAACCCAGTACCTTCCCACTGACCTACATCCCCACCCCTTTTTCTTTTCTTTTCTTTTTTTTTTTTTTTCCAATGCTGGGGCTCAAACGCAGGGCCTTGTGCTTGCTAGGCAGATGCTCTACCACTGAGCTAAATCTGCAACCCCAAGCTCTTTTTGGAGACAAGGTCTCAGTAAGTTGCCGTGGCTGGGTTGGAATTTGTGATCATCCTGCCTTAACCTCCCAGAGTGCTGGGATCACAGGTGTGCACCACCATCCCTGGCTCATTTTTGATTTTTTTGACCCAGAATCTGGCTGTGTAGCCCAGAATGGCCTCAAACTTGCAGTCTTCCTGCCTCAGCCTCCCTAGTAACTAGAATTAACAGATATGCACTGTCAGGCCCAGCTCTAACGGAGCCTTTATTAGCTGATCTCCACAGTGATTCCCAAGTAGGCAGTTAGGGTTACGTGGCATTTCCCACGTGTCTGTGACCGAGACACATTGAGGAGGGCTGATTCACCTCTTCTAGGTCTCCCTATTTGAGGAAACAGCACGCTGGTTCTGAAGATGAGTACTGTTTATTAAGGCAAAGCCAGTCCTTAGCGTTGAGTAAGAACCATTGTAATGACTTGGCCTTGGGAGAGCAGAGGTGTGGGGAGGCAGACTTGAGAATCTGAGCCGTGGAGATGGTGCCTAAGCACGATGGAAGTCGTCTTCCTCCCTTTCTGTGTGACCCTCAGTGCCTCTCCGAAGGCACTACATGCTTTCCTGGTAATTGGTGAGCTTCTGAAGCAGGCCCAAGCCTTCTGGTCTCTAGGGCCTAGCACTGTACCAAGTACATAAACACTTCTTGCCTTAATTGCGTCATTGTAGGACAGACATTGATATATTTTTTTGTTTTGTTTTGTTTTGTTTTGTTTTGTTTTGTTTTCCGGTGCTGGGGATCGAACTCAGGCCCTTGTGCTTGCCAGGCAAGCACTCTAATCACTGAGCTAAATCCCCAGCCCCAGACATTGATATATTAATAAAGCTTCCTTTGTTGCAGTAACACAGGGAAGATGTTTCTTGTCACTTTTTAATTTGTATTTATTTATTTTTGAGACAGGCTCTTGTTGTGTAGACAGGCCAGCCTTAAATTTGCTATGCAAGTAGCCCAGGCTGGACTCAGACTTGCAGTCCTCCTGTCTCAGCCTCCCAAGTGCTGGGATTACAGGCATGTGCCACCATGCCTATCTCAGACCTATTTCCCTCTTTTTGCTTCTCCTGCCCCTCCCTCTGCTCCCCTCCCCTCTTCTCTCTTTGTGTGTGTGTGTGTGTGTGTGTGTGTGTGTGTGTGTGTTGGGGTCACTGGGGATTAGATCCAGGGCCTTCACACTGAGCTGCATCCCCAGGCCTTTTTTTGGGGAGGGAGGTCTTCCTAAGTTGCCCAGTCCAGGCTTAAATTTGCAGTCCTCCTGCCTCAGCCTCCCACAGTGCAAGTGTGCACCATAATGCCTGGTTTAGATCTATTTTTTATACGACGTACCTCTACTTGTATCATGCTTTCAGGCTAGGGAACTCAGAGCTTTCTTTGTGTATTTTGCTGTGGCTTCTTGGCACATCTCATGAGAGTGTGTAGTTCCTTTCATGGGAGAGAGGAAAAGTAGATGCTTCTTGCTGGTGGTCAGGGTGGTCAGGGTGGTCAGAGTGTGGCTTTGTACTCCATGCCCAGACGGAGGAAGTCAGAGTCCAGGCTTCGCACAGGTTTGAGCTGAGTCACTGTGCAGCCCCCAGGGGTGAGTGGAGCCTGCGTCTCTTCACGGAGCGCCCCTGGGAGACCTGACAGGGAGGAGGCACATTCTCGTGCTGAGCTAGTGCCTTCTTATCTCCTGACAGTGAGGTTTCTGACAGTGGGCCACCTTCTTTGTTAGAGAAACACTGTTGTACTTGTTTGTATTTTCTGTGGCATGCATTTTCAGATTGGGTAGTTTCTTTTTAAAAAAAAAAATAATATGTTTATTATATTTGTAGTTTGGAGCTGAGTTTCGTCGATTTTCACTGGAAAGATCAAAACCTGGAAAATTTGAAGAGTTTTATGGATTACTGCAGCATGTTCATAAGATACCCAACGTTGATGTACTGGTGGGCTACGCAGACATCCACGGAGACTTGCTGCCTATAAATAATGATGATAATTACCACAAGGCGGTCTCGACAGCCAATCCACTGCTTAGGATTTTTATACAGAAGAAGGGTAAGTACCACTGTTCAGAAAAACTATTTCAGAACAAGAAATTTACCCTGTGGATGAGATACACAGACTTTACCACAGACCTAGTGAATAAATGTTTTATGTAAATCTCCTTACTATGTTAACAGGCTAGTAGAGTAAAACATTTGTGATATTGTTGATTTGCTATCTTTGTACTTCACTGAGTACTTTAGAAATTTCATTTTAGTTGCTTTAATTTTAACTCTCTAGTTTTTTGTTTTTATTTGTTCATTTTGATGGTACCAGGGATCAGACTCAGGGCCTTG
This sequence comes from Hystrix cristata, assembly GCA_004026905.1. NCBI lineage: Eukaryota > Metazoa > Chordata > Mammalia > Rodentia > Hystricidae > Hystrix > Hystrix cristata. The sequence continues at coordinate 61,972 of PVJO010009796.1, forward strand.
GCACCAAGCTACATTCCCAGCCCTTTTTATTTTCTGTTTTTTTCAGACAGGGTTTTACTAAGTCTCTAAATTGCCCAAGGTAGGCTCAGACTTGCAGTCCTCCTGCCTCAGCCTCCCAGAGTGATTTTGTTTGTGATACAGGATCTCACTATTGCCTAGACTGGGCTCTTACTTATCCTCCTATCTGAGCCTCTGAGGTAGCTGGCGTTATAGCCGTGTGCTACTGTACCCGACAGTCTTTTAAAAAATACAAATTAGGAATTTATTAAATCTTCGCCAAATGGATTATTGCCCATTCACAAAGATGTGGTGAAAAAAGTTTAACTTGAGTCAAAAACATTGGTTTTGGTGGTAACCCACCTGCCAATATGACATTTACTGCTTCATAGACTCCTGAAGCACAGTTGTTAATGTTGTGAGTGTCAGTGTCGTTATAAAGTGAATATATCCTCACTGTGTTTCTGGGAAGATTAAATGAGCTAAGTGCAGTGCCCTGTCTGATATCAAGGACCCAGTAAATGTCTTTTTTCTTCTCTCTTTTAGGATATAACTAGTTAATTATCCAGAAAGTGGGGTAGCAAGTCATGATTTCAGAGGTGTCTTGCAAAAGAACATTTGATATAACCGTGTGGCAAGCATTTTCAAATGTACTTTGAGTCCTAAAAAAAATTTTTTAAGCTGGGCATGGTGGCGCACACCTATAAGACTAGCACTCAGGAGGCAGAGGCAGGAGGATGGCCTCAAGTTCAAGTCCAGCCTGAGCTACACATAGTGAGCTCAAGGCTAGCCTGAACTACCTAGCGAGACCCTGTCTCAAAAAAAAAAAAAAAAAACCAAAAAAAAACTTTTTAAAAAACTTTGTGGCTTCTGTGTATATTTGCGTGTGTGTGTGTGTCTGCAGATAGGCAGGGTAGGAATCATGATATGTGCATTTAGTCCTCTTCTGTATAGTAAATGAAGAGTTTGGGAAGCCAGACTCTTGAGCATGAGAGCATTGAGCCTGATGTTGCGATAATTACAACATCAGTAAGGCAGCCCGGAAAGCAGCTTGAAAGGGTAGAGATTACCCTTGAGGATGAAACTTTATTTCCAGTCAGTTGATAAGCCTTGGCCAACCCCAGGATTTAGAAATTCCTCTGATAATTTATTTTTGCCTTTCTGGGTTTGGAGAAACTAACATCCACCGACAAAATAAACCCAGAGTAATTTTTGTCTATAGTTCTTGACTTATTTACAGAATATGTTCCTCACACACAAGTTTTCCCAAAGACCTCTGAGATGGACATCACAACTTGTAACAGGGGTGTGGTGTAGGTAGAGCTGGACTGCAGCAAGATGGACGCAGCTGCACAAGATGCAGAGGGGAGCAGTGGTAGAGATGTGAGACCCACCGAGCAGCGTGGAGGTGAGGCGAGGAAAGCAGTGGTGGGTAGAGAGAGGAGGGGAGATGGTTGGGCTGCAGCTCTCACACCTGCCGCTGTGCAATGAAGGGGCCAGCACACAGCTGTGTGGCTTCGAGCTTGGCGGCTGAGGCCGTGTCATAAACCAGCAGAGCATGGAAGAGCGACTCATTTGAGGAGGAACTTGGTCCTAAGAAAACAACCTCATCAGGCAGTTGAGTTGAAAGTCTTATGCAGGAGATTGGAAGTGGTAGCTGAAGTGTAGGTTAGAAACTAGAGACTAGTAGATGGAAAAGTGCAGAAACGTGACAGAGGAAACTCGAGAGTAGGTATGTGAGGGCCGGCTGAAGCGAAGACCAGGGGTAGAAGGCTGGAGAAGGCGAGCGGCAGCGCACGAGAGAGGAAGGCAAAATGTTTAATGGAGCTCAGTGTTGTGAGCAGGCTAATTTAAATCATTTTGATTGAAAAATAGGCCTTTCTTATTAGCAATTATAATTTTTGTTAAAAATTCAGTCGCTGCTCGATGTATATTCAAGCGAAAAATAACTTTTTTAAACCACAGCCATCTAACAAAATTTTGTTAGGTTCTCCCCTTTGTTAGAAAGATTATAGGAGTCAGGTTATACTATCACATGTTTTGTTACAGGAATTTTAACACTTCCATGCCCATAGAGTTAATCCTAACATCCTTTTTACTTCGTTTTTGTTTTTGATTTTATTTTTTGAGACAGGGTCTCTCTGTGTAGTTCAGGGTGGCCTTGAACTCACTATGTAGTCCAAACTAGCCTCAAACTCATGGTACTCCTGCCTCAGCCTCCTGAGTGCTAGGATTACAGGCGTGCACCACCATGCCTGGCCTCTTAACATCTTTGAAAGATTATCTTCCTTTTTAAAAATTTATTTACTGAATGGTATGGTTTTTATTGAGACCTTTTAAGATTTTTATTTTTGTTGTTAGGCATTGCAGTTTAGAAATACATTTATATGTGAACAAGTGATTTCTATGTAGTAGTGGTAGTGCCAACACAATGAATAGCCCTTAGAATTTGAATTAGAAACAGGCAGTCCATTCAACAGGAAGACTTTCTGTTTCATGTTTTTTGTATTTTGTTTTTTGTTTTCTGTACTAGGGTTTGCACCCAGGACCTTTGCATTGAGTTACACCCCCAACCCTTTTTATTTTTTCATTTTAAGACAGGGTCTCACTAAGTTACTAAGTTGCCCAGGTTGGGCTTGAATTCGTGATTCTTCTGCCTCAGCCTCCCAGAGCACAGGCATGCACCACCACACTCAGCTTGGTTTTTGGAAATATAAACTTAATACAAATATGACTTAGGCCAGAAATGAAAGTAGGTTGGTTCACTAATTCCAGCTTGAAAACCCTCTGCTGGCTTCCTATTGCAACTCAACAAGTCCTTTCTAGTTTGGGCTTCTCAACGTCACCTCGCTCGGTACCCCACTCATCACACCCAGCCATGGTGGCACTCTTTCCGCCCCTCAGACTGGCAGGTGGGTTTGTCGATCGTCTGTGCGTTCACTCGTGCCAACACTTCATCGCCACGTCTTCCCACAGCAGCCCCCCTCGCTTTGCGCAGTCAGCTTGTCGGAGGGGCCTCTTCCGCCCGCCCTCCCGCCTTTACCGGTTCCCGCTGAAGACCTGGAAGGACCTTAGTGAACACGCGTTAATGTGTTTATTTTCTGTGTTGTTTACTACCAGGTCCCAGCGTCTAAGTCAGTGACAGACCTACAGGGTACACTGTGATTCATCTTGATACTTTTTTCTTTTAAACAAAACTGAACAGATGCTTAAGTAGAAAGTTGATTTTTTTGGTAAACCTTAATGAACTTAGTCCAGAAAATTAATAGGGTAACGTTAAGTGTAATTACAGCTTGCTTAGTTACAGCACATTCTCTGTTTTCTTAGCTGTTGATTCCACTTCAGGATCAATAAGACAGCAGTTACACTCAATATGGTACCAAGTGATTTTTTAAAAAACAAATTTCAAAACCATTTAAAAATTTAAAACCTTGTGATCTTTTACGATCTGGTACTCTACCAAATAAAGATTGAATATGTAAGCTACTTTATAGCTGTGCTCCAAGATAGCATTGTTGTGTACCCTGAGAAGTTGCATATCCTGAGAAATTTTATAACAATTAATTGTTAGGAAAAAAAATCCCTCATACGCTGTTTCTTGGGTTGTTATCATGGCAGCAAAAACAAAACAAAAAACCTGATATCTTAAAAGTTATTTTCAGAAAGAGAACTCTCAGCTCTTTTGCCAGCTACCTTGTTTGGAGAATTAGAGTTTATCCTAGTTTATTTGGAAGAGGGATAAAGAGAGGTACAGAATAGAGTTTTTATACTCAGCAGTTTTAGAAAACATCCCAAGGTTGCACCTTTAAAAAAAAAAAAGCCAGGTCATTCCTGTAGGTTTGGGTCAGAGCCAGGGAAACCTGTATTTTTTCAGTTTCCCACCCAGTTGTGATTGCCATGTCTAGGATCCTGTGACATGCTGGGAGACAGACACCCTCTTTCCCACACACTGAGTTTAATTAAAATGTCTACACCAAAATTAAGTGCTGTATCATTGTTTTTGTATAACAGACGTATGCATTTACTTCTTGTTTTTTGGTTTGTTTATTTGTTGTTTTTGAGACAGAGTCTTTACATAGTTCAGGCTGGCCCTGAACTCACTGTGTAACCCAGGCTGTCCTTGCACTTGTGGTGATCCTCCTGCCTCAGCCTCCTGAGTACTGGATTTACAGGCATGTGCCACCATGCCCAGCTGGTAGATGTTTTGTAAGGTTATTTTCTTGGGGGGATTTTTTTTTTTTTTTTTTTAATAAGACAAGCTCTCACTATGTAGTCCAAGCTAGCCTTGAACTCTAGAGCCCACGCTGGGGTGTTAGGGATTTAGCTCAAGTGGTAGAGCACTTGCCTGGCAAGTGCAAGGCCCTGAGTTCGATCCCTAGCAGCACCCCCCACCACCACCACCAAACAAAAAAATATATAGCCCATGCTAGCCTTGAACTTGGGTAGCTGGGATTACAGGTGTGTACCACTACACCCAGCTAGATTTAATTTTAAAATGGTCCAAGGAATTACATTTTAACAGCAAAGTACAAAATATACTTTAACAAAAGATGGGGCCCAGAAATAAAAAATTGTGGAGTCACATTTCCAAATACAGTGTACCATTTGCTCATGGCAGAAACGAGTGTCACCTTCAACACGTACCTATTTTTCAGTCAGTCACCAAGCCCATTAAAACTGCATTCTAATTGCGTTTCACATTTGTGACTTGGCTGCAACACAGCGCCATCCTGATATACTGCAGTAGCCTTCTACTCTCCCCTCAAGCCATTCTGAGGCTTGCAGTCACAGTGAGCTTTGTAGAAAACCAGATGAGATTACCATCCTTCTCCCTGAAAATCCTGGGTTTTCTCCCCTGGCCCTGAGGCTAAAGTCCATAAACCCCGAACTTCCTGGGAGGCCGTGTTTGCCGGGCAGTGACTCCTCCCGCCCTCCCCTCCCCTCAGCCTGTGCTGGACTTCATGTGCCCTCCCTCATTCTGCTCCTTTGTTGGTCTTGCGAGGCGAGTGCTCTACCACTGAGCTAAATCCCCAGCTAAACAGGCAGGAGGTCTTGTGCCCGTCTGCTGTTTAGCTACCGCTGCTTTTTCAGTCTCAACAGAAACCTCCCTTCTGCAGAGAAGTCTTGCCTCACCCTTCAAGCCAGGCCAGGTCCCCTTTTGCACATGCCTACCTGTGGGGCTTTGGCACCTTTGTCGTCACTTAAGCACTTGGCTCCTCTGTTAGGTGAAAGCAGACAGCAGTCTGTCCCCTGAATGGCACCACACAGTGCAATACCTGGCACGTAGGTGTTTGTTAAATATTTGGTGATTGAGTTTTCTATAGTGTGAGATGAAAAGGTCTAAAAAATTTGAATATTGCTTAAAGTGACATTTAGTCCTTTTAAAGTTGACAGATCTATTTCATTTAACCGTTTTGGGTTAGAACAGAGTTGACAGAC
>PVJO010009797.1:0-67555 GCA_004026905.1 Hystrix cristata
ATCATATGGAGGTGGGAGCCAGGATGCTTTCACAGACGGCCTCCTGTAATTCCTGTGATGTTAGACATTTGTCTTGTCTTTCTCTCTGGTTTTATGTTTAAGTACATTTATTTCCTTCCTCCATTTTTGGTGCATTCTTTTCTCTCTCTCTCTTCCTCACCGTCCTCCCCTGCGTGTGTTTTCTGTGGGCCTTTTGTTTCCTGGTCTAGTTATTTGTTTATTGTGATTAGTCTGCCTCTCCTGGAAATCTGTCTTTTGTCCCCAAAAGGGGAAGAGAATGGGCCTCCCAAGGGAGTGGGGAGTTAATTTCTTGCTGGACGGGTTGCTGGTTGCCAGCTTCTGCTGAGATCTCTGAGCTGCTGATGCCTCCAATGTTTGGTCAGGTCTCCTGGCTGCTGTGCGGTGATGTCCCTTGGCTTGTTGTCCGGTGAGGTCTCCCGAGGTTTGGTAATGTCCTGCATCTCAGTTTGATAGAGATATGATCCCAGACTTGGAGGCTGAGTCTGATGCCAAAGTAGATTTTTTGTTTGCCAGGGTGAGGTGCTGGAAGGAGTCACTATACTTTGTATATAAAAATTTCACAGTAATTCTTCAACACTCATCCTATTGAGGATTTGGGTCCATGTCTTCTTGGATGTGGGTTGGTTGTGCTTACTCTATCACAAACAATAGATTGTGGGGTAAGAGATGCTGTGTGATTTTGTCCCCCCAGTACTAGGGATGGAACCCAGATCCTTGTGCATGCTGGCAAATAGTCCACCACTGAGCTACATCCTTAGCACAGTGCGATGTGACTTCTAAAGTTTTCATCTGGTTCTCTTGGGATGCTCATTTTGGGGAATGCTTGTTACTATGTGCTATGGTTTAGATCTAAAATGTCCTTCAAAATCTCATGTGCACAGAGGTATGGCTTTTGGAAGGCAATTAGATCATGGAGGAGCTATACGGTGGTACCTCAGTTCAGTTTAATTCTTTCCATAATTCTGGTTGCGAACGGAATTGAATGAGAGCTGAATCAAATTTTCCCTTAAGGTCAGCATTGAACCTAACTGCTGAATTTGATTCAGTTCTTTTTCATTTTGGTTTGTGACCAGAATTGTGGAAAAAATTAAGTTCATGAAAAAGGTACCACTGAACTCATCAGTGGATTATCCCACTGATAAACCCACGGTCAGATGTGCTACCGTATTAGAGGAGGGTTGGAATGAGTCACTCGGGGGTGTGATCTGGAAGTGTGTATTCTTACTGTGGCTGCTCCCTTTTTTCCCTGCTTCCTGGCTGCCATGGATGAAGAGCTTCCTTCTGTCATGCCCTCCAGCTGTGCCATCTCTGCCTTGGAGCCAAGTGACCATGAAGTAAATCCTCTGAAAAGTACAAGTCAAAATAAACCTCTCAGAGGACCAAAATGGTGGACTAGTTATTAGCGGCAAAATACAGCCTCTCTGAGACCTGGAATCCAAACAAATTGTAAATAACGCCTTGGTGAAAGAAAAGAAGTAGGTCTCTGGGAATCAGGAGGAAACTGACTGGAAAATTAGAAGTTATAGAGAAGTTGGAGAAACTGACCACAATGCAGAGAAGGAAAAACAAACAAAAACAACCCCCACAAACAAAAAAACACAAAGCCATCTAAAAGCTTACCCTGGGGCTGAGAATTTAGCTCAGTGATTAGAGTGCTTGTCTTGCAAGCACAAAGCCCTGAGTTTGATCTCCAGCACCACCAAGAAAGAAAGAAAGAAAAGAAAGAAAGAAAGAAAGAAAGAAAGAAAGAAAGAAAGAAAGAAAGAAGGAAGGAAGGAAGGAAGGAAGGAAGGAAGGAAGGAAGGAATGGTTTGACAGAGGACATTATTAACCCTTAAAAAAGAAGAACGTTCTGATATATGCTAGAAGAGCGATGAGTCCTAAAGACACTGTGCTGCGTGAAATAAGATACACCAACAGATACTGTGTGAGCAGTGTATGAGGCTCCTGGAACAATCACATTGATAAAAAGTAAAGAAAATATTCGCCAGGAGCTGGAAGGAGCAAGGAATAGGGGTTATTGCTTAATAGCTACAGCCTCAGTTTGGGATGATGAGGAAGTTCTAGAAATGGGGCATGGTAGGGGTTGTAAACAACACAATCTGTCTTTAGTCTCCGACCAGACACAATAAGTGTATTAGCATTTATAGATTCCCCACAACTGAATTCACAGCATATAGTAAAGCAAATGTACATACCAATATCACCACAACAGCTTTATTTTTGTCACTGACACATACATGATGCTGCAATTTTGTCATTTTGTTTGGTTTCTCAAATATTACTTAATTGTGCATTAAAATATACACTTAAGAAATGTGACACATTAAAGTCCTCTGTAAACATAATCCCTTTTCAATATATTTTCCTACTTCACTTCACACATAAATTACTTAATCTACAAAATTATAAAACCATCAACCTTTGAGGGGTGGTGAGATGGTCTCATTATGTAGTCCAGGCTGGCCTTGAACTCACTGTGTAGCCCAGACTGGCCTCAAACTTGAAGTGACCCTCCTGCCTCAGCCTCCCGAGTGCTGGGATTACAGGTGGGCATCACCACAACTGGCTAAAACCATCGACTCTTTTTTTTTTTAACCAGCAACTCTGAAAACCCAGAAATATACACAAAATTTGGAGTTTGAGGAAAACATTTTCTTTGATTTTATAAATAACATGTAGTATTTGCCATGTTTATCAGTCAAATGCTTATTACACATTCTCACTGTCTTCTAACTTTTCTGCCAAAAAGACTTTTCAGTTTAATTGGTAAAGATGTCATATATTTGAAAAGTCAAAGTAGTCAAAAGCCAACATTTTTTTTAAATGTCAGAGAAGCTGGCCATTTAAATATTGCTCTTACTAAAATCATTCAGTTATCTGAACAAAAAGAAATGCTACCAAAGAGTGAATTCTTGTACCATCACTTGAATGGCAGCTAACAAAATTTAAAATTTAAGAAACAGTAAAATCTGATTAAATCCCTATTAGCTTTGAAAAAAAAAAAACTTCACTGAGATTCTGTTACAGGAGCAGAATCAATTCTATCCTAAATTTTCTAAAATTTATTCTCAAATTATCATTTGATGAGTTAAAACTCCACGGGGTAAAAATGAAGACAAATAAAGATTTTAGACAACCATACTTATAATTCCTGATTCACATTTAATTGGTTTTTGTTTAATGACTGCACATCCTTACTTCTTCAGAAAATACTATGATTGTTGAAACATGCCACCTACCTACTGATTTATTAAATAACCACTCAAGATTTTTACATAAGAATTCCTGTTATTTTTATGTAATAAAAATAAAAAGGAATTTTGTATGTTGGCTACATTTCACACACTATTTTGTTGGCTTTTAGAGGGTATAAATTTTAGAAAAAATTCCCAATATCCCTATTATGTTTAAATGATTCAAACTAAAAATAATACTAAGCTAAGCACTACCAATACTTTTAAAATTTTTTAATTTCTAGAAGTTTTATTTTTTACTCAACACAAAAATGATTGGTTCACACTATTAACTGCCCAAAAGAACATTTTACAAAACTAAATGTTCTTTGTTAAAAATAGAATATGAGAAATGTTCTCTAGATGCTTATTTTTAAAGAAGATTCTGGTATCCACAAGAGATCCAAATCAAAATTCATAAATGGTGGCAGAAATCTTGTCAGCTTTCAGCTGAATACTACATAAATCCACAGTTACTATGCATAAACAGTTCAAAATTAGAGTTTACAATGAAAATATCTACAAGTCATAACTACCGCACATCTTTGCTGGTAGGCTCCACTGTCTTCAACCAAGCCCAGCAGATGTGCACATCTGACAGACTGCTTAGAAATTTAAAGCTATCGGAGATGTAAATAAGAAAAACATAAATATGGCTACGGCGATCCCAAAGCATTAGGACCATTTAAAGAACGAATAAGCAAGTACAAGGACCGGAGTTCGATCCCCAGCACCAAAAAAAAAAAAAAAAAAAAAAAGAATGAATAAGATGCGATGCAAGCACGTCGAATAGTTCTTTCTGTGAGCCACTGTCTGTTGATTTATATATAAAGCTATGGCTTTATAATTCTTTTTCGAAGGAAAACTTTCACATGCTGCTGCATGCAGTAATTTTACTGTACTTCTTGACTACAATGCAATGTTCAAATCCTCTTGCAGAGCATGACGTTGCTCATCGAGATTTCTCCAGAAAGTTAACTCGTATGTTCAGTAGCTTCCAGCGCTTCAGGAAACTTGCAAAGCTCCTTAATGACCGATGATGAAGCTTCTGGGTTAATGCCTTGTTCACAAAGTTGTACGCAAATAGAGTTTCCAAATCTAAACCAACATTCAAAAGTTTTGAAACATCCCTGGTCTCTCTGACCGCGTCGAGGTTTGCCGCTCCCTGCTCTGCTGCAGCCGGCCACTGCCCGGGTGGAGGGACACTGCAGCTGCGTCTGACTCCACAATGAAATCTCAAGGTCGGACAACGTGCCCAGCTACGCTGTGGGGTCAGCCATACGGCGAGTCTGTTTAGTCTTAAAACCAGGCAGCCCCACGTTCAATATTTCTGATCGCCACGGCCCGTGGTCCAATGATAACAAACACGGAACAAAAGTAGCATTTCAAGATCTACCCAAAGTACCCATGTGAAACTAAGACCTGATTTAGGTTAAATATTTTTACCTTAAGTTTTAAAAAATACATTATGTGGGGAAAAAATGCATTGTGTGATTAAATGCCCGGGACAATTATATACCTGCAAGAAGACATTGACCATCTGGAGAGAACAAATAGTATGTTTTGCAACAGTAAAATACAGACACCCTGAAATAATTTCCAATCCAGACATTCTTTTATGTGTTCTGCTTGAATTCTTTCACCAGCCACCCAAGGACTGAGGAATTGAGGAAACCTCCCACCACCCAGCTAACGTCTTATGATACTGTGACTCAGATCCCCAGATCCTCGACTGACAAGTGATTAAGATTAGATCTCCCTGCTCTGTCATAAAATGAGATTGTGAACTCATGTCTTTCTTTCTTTCTTTTTTTCTTTTTGGTGCTGGAGATCGAACTCAGGGTCTTGCCCTTGCTAGGCAAACACTAACCACTGAGCTAAATCCCCAGCCCTTTCTTTCTTTTTTCCTCTTTCTTTCTTTCTCTTTCTTTCTTTCTTTCTTTCTCTCTCTCTTTCTTTCTTTCTTTCTTTCTTTCTTCCTTCCTTCCATACTTCCTTCCTTCCTTCCTTTCTTCCATTTTGATTTTATTTTCTTATGTGGAGAGTGATGTAGGACTAGGTTTTACCTTCTTGATGTGTGTAGCCAATTTCTGGCTCCATCCCAAGATCCAACCACCTCGTTAATTTTGGGAGCAAGTCTGCATTACAAATGGCCCATAACTAGTTCTCCAGAAATTAACTGCAGGTACTTCTACACAAAGACAAAACAGATATTGGCTTACATAAAAACCAATTAATAGCATTAACTATGGTATCACTGGTAATAGCAAAGATACCAGCAACAATAATACAAAGACAAACTGGACATTGATATACCTTAAAAACCAATAAAAGCCTCCACTATGCCACCCATAATAATAGAAAAGAGATATTTTATGATAATATACACATGAAAGCAAGCCAAATACTAACATACTGTAAATATCTACTTAATGCAATGTCTATACTATAATTAATAGAAATGAATTCAATAATAATAACAGAGAGCCAAATGAATACCTAAAAATTAATAAAATTTAATAGTAGTTTGAATGAAGTGCCAGGAATGAAGAATGGAAAATTGAAAGAAGCAAAATTTGAAAAATAAAGAAAAGGAAGATGATAAGGAGAGAAAAGTGAGATAAAGTAACCAATTAAAGAATAAAAAAGTTAATAGAATAAAAGTAACATTAAAGAATAAGATGGACACACATGTTTAAATACTGCATTTTTTTCTCTAGCGGGAAACCAAAAGTGTAAGTAAGGACCAAAATGTATGATATATTTTGGCCAAAGGGAATAAATTGTTCAAGTGGGAAGGGAAACAAGGGAGGGGGCAGGGAGAAAGGAAGGGAAAAACAAGAAAAAAATAAGAGGAAAAAAATGGAAACAAAGCTTTTGTAAATAAGGAGAGAGGGGGCTGGGGATTTAGCTCGAGTGGTGCTTGCCTAGCAAGTGCAAGGCCCTGAGTTTGATCCCCAGCACCCAAAAATAAAAATAAAAAAAATTAAAAAGTAAATAAGGAGTGGAAGAGGGATTGAAGGGAGGAGAATGGGAAAAAAGTAGAAGCAAGCTATATCATGTATAGGTACAAACTCCCTACCATGAACATTATTATGTACATCCAAAATGTACCACTAAAATAAAAAAAGTACCACTAAAATAAAGAACAATAGGAAAAATAAAGAGCAAAGAACAAAAGAAAAGAAGAAAAAAGAATTTTAAAAAATTAAAACCTCAGTAAGTCAAGAAAGAAAAAGATAAATGAGTCCAAAAATTTCCTCCATGTGTTTGAATGATTGGTTTCCTTCCAGGGTCTGCAGTGCTGGAGTCCTCCAGGTACAGGGTGAGATATGGAGTCCCTGCTAAGTTACATTTTGTTTCCATGCTTACGTTTTTGTGTGCGAATGCTCCTCCCCACCCTGCCTTTCCTGCTGGCATATTGTCCGTGGTGTCTTCTCTAGGGCTATCTTTCCTCCAGCCACTCCCAGTTTCTGTGTCCCCGTGTGTGCCCCAAGTCACTGTTTTTTCTACTGAGCTCACAGCCTGTGAGTTGTTGGTACTCCTGTTGCAGAAGCGCCTCTGTGCACACACCCCGGGCTGTGTCAGCCATCTGAGCTGAGGCATATCCCGGATCATGTTGGCAGATGGGGAAAGCAAACAAAGGAACCACTGAGCTCTGTGCTGGATACGGGCAATGGGGTTGGGAGGTCAAGCAGTCTACTGCACTCAATGTCAATGCTTTTCGACCCAGCCCAGTCTGAAAATCACAGGTGACGGGCCCAGCTTCTCACCATGGAGGACAAGACCGCCGTGTTTTCTCCAGAGTTCACCACTGCTTACATTTCTCAGATCTTTGTCCATCCTGCTCCCGCCCCACAACTGCATCTTATGTCCATCTCCCACCCGGTCAGTGTGGTAGGATGACCCCAGAAACCCTGAAGTGTAGCTCCTGACTCCTGAAGTAGCTCAGTCATAAATAATTAACACTTCCCTACAGGGCTCCTGATGAATCACTCTCAAATGGGGGGGGGGGTTTGCAATGGATCCCTTCTCCAACTCTAGCCTATGATATAGAAGGCGTTACTTTCAGAGTAAAACCCCATGTTGCTTATGCAGTTTGCAACAATCGCAGCCTTTCTTGGGCTAGCACTACCGGCCCAGTTTGCTGTTTCTCTCTGGAACCGCCGACCCTCTCTGTACTTTCCTTGTGTTTGCAAAGAGAGATTCTTCTCCCAGGGAGCAGATGTTTGCACTACAGACTTCTTCCTTCTTTTCCCTGTGATGTCTTCCATTTCTCTGGTTTCTCTGTGATTTCTAGTTTTGCTATCAGGACTTTCTAAATTCCTGGTGCTTTACTTTCATGTCTCTTCACTAACTTGTTATTTTCTAGGTGTCCTGAGTCCAGGTCCTAGAGAGACTATGACATGCTGCCAGGTTTTACACGACCACCTTCCTTCTCCTCCGTCAACCACAATTTAAAAAAAATCTAATGGGACTTCAAAACAAATTGGTTTTGGTCTTTTGGTCCCTTTGCCTATGGTCCCTCAATGCATGTTTTTTTTTTTAATGATCAGATATTCCCAACTAGGATTATATTAACCCTGAGGATGTAGAGATAAAAGATACTTAGCTGATACTTAGCAGAGCTAAACACCAATAAATTTATACCTGTAAATCACACTAAACTGTCTATCAGCTAGGGCACAAATGAAAAATCCTACTGCATTCCTTAAATGATTATGCAAAAGCGTACTGTGACTAACCCTCATTCCTACAAAGGCCAAGACATCCTTAAAGAAGGATTTCTCACCCAGTCAGCTCCAGATACTAGGAAGAAAGTACGAAAAAATTTTGAGACGAATTTCCCCATTCATGACTTACTAAATGTGGCTAATTCTGTTCTCTATAACCAGAATATACAGGAGAAAAACAAGGAGAGAAGGGCTGGCATTAAACCAGAATGAGAGAGAAAAAAGCATGCAGAACTTCTTGGTGTATTTCAGGGCAACAGTACTGCCTACTAGCTCATTCTCCTGTGAAGAAAATAAGTTGGTATTTTTGTTTACTTGACATGCCTACAACATTTCCTGTGAATAACTTTAGGATAACTCATGAACTGCCATTATAGGCTTAACTTACTTTTTTGTTTTATTTTGTTTTGTTTTTTGAGACAGAGTCTCGCTATGTAGTCCAGGCTGCCCTTGAGCTCACTGTGTAGCCCAGGCTGCCCTTAAACTCCCAGCAATCCTCCTGCCTCAGCCTCCCAAGTGCTTGGATTACAGGTATGTGCCACCACCCCCAGCAATTTACACTTTTTCCTGCTTGTACTAAAATTTTGTTATTCAAGTTTACTTGGAAATTTGTTATTCAGCCAGCCCTAGTTGAAATGTAACATCGGTCAGTTGACGCTGAGACAAAGGAAAAAAAAAGTATATCAAAGCCGTTTTAAAATCCCAGCAGTCACAGGTCTTATAATTGGAAGGAAACCAGTATATAAGGAAGAGGAAATATTAAAAAGAAGAGGAAGAAGAAGGAGAACGAAAAAGGTAAAGGAGAGTGAGGGGGAAATGGAGGGTGGAGGAGGAGAAGGAGGGGATAAAACTTTTGAAGAGAAGCTGGTATGTATTATTGTTCTATGTTTGTTTTGCGCTCCTTGGTTTTGTGAGGCCTAAGAGCTACTCCTTTTAAACTTTTTTTTTTTTTTTAATTTTGAGACAGGATCTCACTGTGCAGTTCAGGTTGGCCTCGAACTCACAGCGATCCTCCTGCCTCAGCCTCCCAAGTGCTGGAATGAGTCATGCGTCACAATACCTGATGCCTTTTGAAACTTCTTGTTGCTCAGATGTGGCTAGAAGGACTATGATGTTAACTCTAAATTATCAAAGACTTTTCCTCCAGCATGGGACTAGATAAGACAACAGCTCTAACAGCATTTCATCAATGAAGAACAATGAATATAAGGATTGATCAGCGATGCCTTTAGAAAAACTCACAAAGATGAGAGATAAGGAAAGCATAAGACTTATACATGTCATAACGAAGTCACTTGTCAGCCCTACCAAAAGGTAAACAGAACCGGGAGGTTATAAGGAAGAATTCTTATGCAGACATGCCTGACGGTAAATACCACAGAGGACTCTGCCAAGGTCATGTTTGTCTTGAATCGATCTAAGCACACCATGACAAAATTGCTAGTGGAATATTCAGGTCTTAAAATGTTCACAGGTTAAAAAAAAGACTCTCCACAGCCTAAGTAAAAAGGGTCACGCCAGGTTTGTGAAGCACCCCAGCCATAGTCGAGCTCTGAGAGGCCACACTAATGCAGTCCACAATCTCTAGAATCAAATCTGTCTCTTGGAAACCCACACAGAGGAAGATGGTGTAAAACCTCTTTTTGATGTAAGGGACCCTTGGGTAGACTCAAGTTTCTGTTAAAAAAAAAAAAAAAAAAGAAGAAGAAGAGGAAACCCTACCAGGACAATCAAAACTTTCATAAGCATCCCTTGTGAATGCGTAGAGGATCTCAAGTTACCTGGTCGAAAAGACTAACTCACCAATGAGATAAACGAAGTTGCAGTACTGGGGGGTTGGGGAGGCTAGTCTTTACTATTATACTCCCATTTCTCTCCTGCCAACCCCTCCACTGGGAACACATCTCCTTTGCCCTCACTGGATTTAACTTGACCCCACTTACGCTTCATTTGTGTCATTTATACTACTAGTTTCTCTTGTTCTTTGAGAGGGGTGCAGGGAGAGGGGTGCCAAATTGATTGTGGAGATGCACCCATGTTGAAGTGGTGTGGAGGAAATTGGCTACTGGGTAGAGTGGGCACTGGAATGAGTTGTCCCAGTCCATGGTGGGGGCAAGTTGAAGGGGAACAAAGGGAAGTATGGAGGGGTAATAGGAGAGTCTGGCGCTTCTTGTCTCACCTACAGCCTTACTGTTTTTGCTAAGGATTACTTTGGCTACTCAGGATTTGTTGTAGTATTTCCATATGAATTTTAGGACTGTTCATTCTGGTTCTGTGAAGAAAGTCAGAATTTTGAAGGGGATTGCATTAAATCTATAGATCAGTTTGTGTAAAACAGTCAGGATTAATGCTGCCAATCCACAGATGTGTATGGATTTCCGTTTTATAGCGTCTTCCTCAATTTCTTTATTGTTCTGGAATTTTCACTGTACATTCATCTTATTAGATTGATTTCTAGGAATTTCACTTTCTTAAGCGATTGTGAATGGAATTGTTTTCTTGACTTCTTTTTCAGCTAGCTTATTATTGGTGTTTAGAAAAGTTATTAATATTTTAGGGTTGTTTTTCTATCCTTTTCAGGCCTTTTTTGAGGAGGTGATGCTGGGGATCGAACTCAGGGCCTTGGGCTTGGTAGGCAAGTGCTCTACCACTTGAGCTAAATCCCCAACCCCCAGGTCTTTTTGTATTCTATTTTAGAGCCCTACTAAGACGTTCAGGCTGCCTTCAAAATACCATCCGCCTACCTCAGCCTCCTCCTTGGCTGGTTTTATAGCGAAGAATCATGGAACTGTGGAGGTACTGGCTGGAAAGGCATGTAGCTCACCCCAGGGAGGTCACAGTGTCACTGTTTGGGAAGCACCGTTGGCACCAGGCAGCAGAATCAGGAAGTGTGAGCAAGTGGGAAGATCATGCAACCCTTGGGTGATATGGGCTCCTCCCCTTCTTCATTCCTCTCCCCTCCAATCCCTTTCCCCCACTCAGCTTGGATATAAATTCTGCCTGTCCCGGGCCACAAAGAAGCCTCCAGTCCAGGTCACCGAGATGCAGCGGCTCTGCCTCTCTGTGGCTCTCCTTGTGCTCCTTGCCACCTTAGTGGTCAGCACCCAAAAGAAGGAGACTGACATCTCTTCCCCGGGTAAGTCCTGACTCTCCCCGCCTCTGCGGTCAGTGGGAGGGGCTGGAGAGGCAGAGGTGAAGGTCGGGTAGGGTCAAACTCGAGTCTCTCTGGCTTTCTTGCTTTTTGTGTTGAGAAATTAGAATGTTCTAACTCCAAGCCTATTTCATGACTCAAGGGTTTATTATATCAAATGCTCATTTGACAGTTCTGTCAGACCCGGAACCTCAGCTCTGAGATTTTCTCTAGTCTTTGGCCGTCCTGGGCAATAGTCAGCTGCCTGAACCAGTGCGGCGTCATTACTGCAATTTGGGGGCAAAAGCCCGGCTCCGGGGTCCGGCATGCCAGGCACAGCCGTCTGCCCCATAACAGCAAGAAAAGAGATGAACAGCGGAGAAGGGCAGAAAGGGAACTTGACCATGCTGGGGAGAGAGTCAAGATCTGTCGTTTGGAGACTGGCAGAAGTTTTAAGGTTTTAGAGAAAAGGCAAAAAGGGAAAATATAAGGCAAATGGGTTGGTTGTTTGACAGAGCTGACAGCTATGCACAGCTGGTCAAGTTGTAGCTCTGTCACTCTCTCAGGAATAGTTCCAGGAGGGCTGGGGTGGCCATTTTCATTTTAGGGAAGAAATCGATTGCCATCCTGAGATGAAGGCTCCTTCTTGGAGAGGGCAGAATTGGGTCACAGCATAATGGCGCCCCCTTGAGGGGTGATGTCATCGGCAAGTGGTGGGAAGTTCCACTTTTCCGGGAACCTGAGGTGATTACACTTTAAGGGCAAGTTTGGAGATTTCTAGGCCTGGCTGCAGGAGATCTCGGTATGGATTTTGTGAAAGCAGGCAATCGGTGTCCCTGCAAATCCTGGAATGTATTTTGATTATTCTCATCTTGGTGTCCTCAATCTTAAAAAGGAATGCAATAGACTAGGTAAATTTAGCGTTAATAAAAATTGTATTATAGATGATTAACATGCCTTCAGGCAGGGCTAAGCAGGGATGTGATCCCACATTTCAAGATAAAAAGGGAGACATGTAAGAATGAATGTAAAGATACCAAGCTTATTTGCTTTCAGTTTGTCTTTGCACATCCGCGTGTCCAACCGCTGAGACCCTGATACAATGCAATAAAAAATAAATCTTTAGTCTTTGTCCCCAGTCAGTGGAATGGCATTCCTGGAATTCTAGGCATTTCCTGTCACGCGTGTGCCTATGAGAGGCTGTAGGCACTGGCCCCAGAGGCAGCGCCTATTGTCGGAGAAATGAATCAGGTGATTGAAAGGATAAAACTTTCCTTCCCACTCTCTGCCCTCGGAGAGGGGAATATAGGTCACTGAATGAGTTCAGTCTGAGATGGTTGAATAATCATACCTATGAAATAAAGCCTCAGTGAAAACCCTCATGGTGGGTTTGGGCGCTTCCAGGTTGGCGAACACGTAGATGAGCTGAGAGAGGGCACACCCAAAATAATACACGGACCACCCCCTGCTAGCTCCGATCCAGGCATCTATTGAGGCAGTTCCTTCATATTAACCTGTAACATTAAACAAAGTTTCTTTCTTTTTTATTTATTTATATTTGTAGCACTAAAGATTGAACCCAGGCCTTTGCCCTAAGCTACAGCATCAGATTTTTTTCAATTTTTTATTTTGAAACAAGGTCTTGCTAAGTTGCCCAGGCTGGGCTCAAACTTGCGATCCTCCTGCCTCTGCTTACTCTGGTGCTGGGATCACAGGCATAGACCATTAACCCAGGCTCCAAGTGCCTTCTCAAGTTCTGTGAATCATTCGGGAGGATTAGCAAAGCTGAGCTGGGTAGTGGAACTGAGGTAGGAATAGGGTGTGGCTTGACCTGGCTGGGAAGATGGACAGGACCTTGGGGGAGTGGCCTTGACCTGATGTCAGCCTGGGGCGTAAAATTCCAACCACCCCTCTTCTCACAGGATTGGGAAACTCTCAGGAGAACATAATCCAGATAAATGTAAATGGCACCAAGAGCCTGCTCTCTTGCTCTTTTAAACCCCCCTTTGCCCCCAGCTCCCTGGCCTCTCACTCCTTTTCAGATCCCTAACTGCGGCAGCAGCCGGTTATTTCTTTCACCTGGCAAAACCAGTCTCCCTTTTGCTACTTAAATAAACCTCCTTAATGCCATAAAATTTGCTCCTGCAATTCATTGCCTGTGCAAATAAAGAACCTGGAAAACCCTCCTCCAATATTAGAGGTCACTTCCTAGCTCTCCCACGGCAGAACTCCAACATTTATATACCCAATTCATTAGAAGTAGGAGTCTCCCCTGGAATTTGCCCCTGGTGCCTAATGAGACAGCTAGCCAGAGTGATTAATTTTTCTACCTCAGGTCACGCAGCCATAGTCATGTGAGCCATGTCGCCACTCAGACCTTAGAGAACATGTAGTCTCAAGGTTTCCATAGTGGTTCTTGAGCAATAAGTATAGCTGCGTGGGCAGGGGTGGGAGCAAAGGGGTTGGGACTAGTGAAAATGCCGAGGGTGGGGCTCTGGGCTCCACGCCCCCAGACCTAACAAGTTTCATTTAAAAGAGAAGTCTGCTGCTGCAAAGGATGAGCAGCCACACTCTTCTAGCATTTTATTCTTTACCAAAATAAAAGTAATATTGTGGATTAAGACACAGTATTTCTCTTAACCCACAATGTACTGCAATAAATATTCTTGTAAACTAGTATTCATTAATTTGCAAATTTTCAATATTTTAGATAGTAAATATTTCCTTATTTTTGAAATATAAAAGTAATCCATGATTTTTGTAAGGAGTGAAATAACATAATGGGGTATAAAGAAGGTTTTAAGACTGCTCGTCAAATGCCATCATTCTGTTGTCTACAACATAGCCAACAGTAACAAATTGGTATGTTTTCTTCCTTGCATTCCTCCATGACATCATGATTGTTTAAAAAAATTTTTTCACTAATGGCAATTTGCAAAGATGCAAAGAAGAAAAGATACTGGTATATTAGACCACTCTGTACCCGTTATCCAAACACAATAGTTGTTGACCTATGGGGAATACCATATATATAAAACTTCCTCCTGGATAATTTCATTTTTTTAATATTTTGGAGTTCTTAAAATCAAATTTCAGGCATCTCCAATTAATTAATACATAAATACGTCAATGGTATACATAACTTTTTTTACATTCTCACCATATAATGGCACACCTAACAAAATTAATATAATGTCCAGAAAACAAGCTATCAATGGAGTTTTCACTCTCTGAGCGCTCTGCCCACAATACACCGGGAACGCGGGTTGTTTGCGTTGTTTGCCGGGTGGACTGCCCCGTGCGACCATCTCCCAGCTGACTGTGGACGCTCCGCTGTCTCTGCAGGCCCACAGCCTGCCTTCTGCCTGGAGCGTCCCTTCATGGGTCCCTGCAGGATTCTGTTGATCAGATACTTCTACAATCCCCACTCTGGGCGCTGCGAGGCGTTTGCATATGGGGGCTGCAGAGCGAAGCAGAACAACTTCGAGACTGAGGAGGAGTGTACCAGGGTCTGCGGGCAGAGTTCCGGGGTGCCAGCTAAAACTGAGACTGCTGGAAGAGAAGGTAATTCTGCCGTCCATGAACTTGGGAGGTCTTTCCGTTTTCTAGTGTCTTCTTAAATTTCTTTCTTCATTATTGTGTAATTTTCACTGTAGACATCTTTTACCTGCTTGATTAGATTGATTTCTAGGAATTTAACATTTTTTTACAGCTACCGTGAAAGGAATTGTTTTCCTGATTTCTTTCTCACCCTGCTTATTATTGGTGTATAGAAAAGCTGTTAATATTTTAGGGTTGATTTTGTGTCCCTCCCATGCCTTTTTATATTTTACTTTGAAAAAGTCTAAATTGCAGGCTGGCCTCAAAATGCCATCCTCCTGCCTCAGCCTCCCCCGTGGCCGAGTTTATAGGAGAGGATACTGGGGCTGTGGAGGCGCTGGCTGGCAAGACCAGAATCAGTATTTGGAGGTGTTCCGAGCAGCTCACAGTGTTACTGTTTGGGAAGCGCTATTGCTGAGACTGTTGGCTCCAGGCACCAGAATCAGGAAGCATGAGCGGGTAGAAAAGTCACGAGACCCTTGGGCATATTGGCTCCTCCCCTTCCTCTGCCCCACTCCTTTCTACTACTCAGCTTGGACATGATAAGTTCTGCCAGTCCCAGAAGCCGCCACTTAATTCAAAAGGATGTGCTGGCTCTGCCTCTTGCGGCTCTTCTTTTGCTTCTTGCCATCTCGGTGGCTGGCACCCAGGGCGATAAGTCCAGCATTTTATCCTAGGTAATCCCCACTCCCCTCCTCTGTGGTCGGTGGGAGAGGCTTTGGGTTGAGCAAACCTCTCTCTCTCTCTCTGTCTCTCTGAAGTTTTCCTGGAGAATTAAGACATTTTGACTGTGAGGTCCTGGGAGAGCTGTGATTACGTAGGGCACAGTTCAGATCGTGTGGTGAGATGACAGCTCCTATGCAGAGGGCGGCTGGTCCAGTCTTGTGATAATTGCTTCTGCTTATGGGTGGCCTCATCAGTGGGTGGCCTGCGAGGCTCTGCTTTTCTTGGAAGCCGAGGTGATTATGGAATATGACAATGGTTGGAAATTTCTAGGCCTCCCTTTAGGAGATCTGAATACATAGATTGTAAAAGCTACCAGTTGGACGTCCCTGCAAGTATGAAAATTACTGTGGTGACTCTTATGTTGAGGTCCTCAGTTTTAAGGGAAGTGACACAGGGTGGGTAAATGTAGGGCTAGTAATACAAACATTTCTTCTGTGATTAATATGTTTATTTTCAGAGTGATGCAAACAGAGGCTCTTCTGACTTCAGAGGAAGAAGTGGCAGGCGTCCTGTGAAACCACAGATTTAGCACGTCCTCCTCGGGCAGCTTGGCAGCAAGTCACGGGGACAAGTGCCCATAACATAACCTGAGACGTCCCACCTGCTCCCCCTTTTCAGACGGGAACATGGAGGCGGCCACTCTGCACAGTAGGCCTGCAGTGCTCCGGAACTCACTTCCTCACACCAGGGCTGGGCTACTTGCCTTCTGCCCAGTTTGTCCGCTTCCCTGCTTCCTTCTCATCCTGTCCTCCCCAGCAGAGCCTGCCTCCTTCATCCCCCAGGCTTTGCTTGTTTCTGTGGTGTCTCATCCAATAAACTCTACGAGGAGAAGAACGGTGTGCCTTTGTCTTGTCAGCACTTTGTTCCCAGCACTATACACAGCTCCTGGCACGAAGGAAACAGTCCATAAATATTTGTGCAATGAATGAATGACTGAATGAAGAGTGCATCTGCCCTGCACAGCACTGACTGTAGAGCCAGGGGACTGAAGCCAGGACTCTAGATCTTCCTCATCTTCACATCGTTGTTGCGTTCTTCCTCCACCCAGCACTCCCCGGGGTGGCCATCCTGATTAGCAAGGGTGCTTCCATGAAAGAGTTCCTGCCACTCCTGTGACACTGTGCCTTCAACCTCTGTGATAATACATAGTTGTCCTGTCTCTATCTCTCTGGCCTTTTGCCTAAGAACATTTTAAATTCTCCCCCTGCACTGAGCTATACCCCTAGAGCATATATGTACAGTATTTTCTAATTAAACTAACATGAGTGAATTCTGTTGTTTGCAACTACAAACCTTAATTGGCGCCGTTCTCAGACATGGTGGTGTTTCCCGTTGTTCTGCAGAGTCGTGGTGCTTTACTTCTTGCACACTCAGACTAAGCCCTACCAGTTTTAGGAAGCAAACTCATGCCAGTGGCAGCTACCTCTTTTTTTTTTTTTTTTTTGGTGCTGGGGACAAACTCAGGGTCTTGCACCTGCTAGGTGAGTGCTCTAACCACTGAGCTAACTCCCCAGCCCTTCCTGATGGCTCTCCCAAGTTACACAAAACCTAGGTGACCCTGCACTGCTAAAGCTTTTTATCGTTACTTTTTGGGCCAAATCAGATTTGAGGACAGGTTGTTCTCTCTGACTTGGTACCAGCGTTTGTTTGTTTGTTTGTTTGTTTGTTTTCATAGAGGGTCTTGCTATGTTGTCCAGGCTGGTCAGGAACTCCCGGATTTAAAGTGACTTTCCAACCTCCATCTCGAGAGTAGCTAGGATTGTAGGACCACAGCACCAGGCCTGGCTTCTCCTGGACCTTCTGAAGGAGAAAGGAAGGAGACCAAGCTCAGCTGGACCCTTCCCGGAGATTGTGTTTGTGTGAGTTCTGTGCAGGTGCGGTGCTCAGCTGTTTCAGCTACAACAACACCAGCCATCTCTGCACTGAGCCCTATACACTAGTCTCTGCGCTTAGCATTTTATGCAAGTTATTTTGTGCAATTTTTTATTTCCTAAGAATTCAGGGAAGGATGGCGCATTATCGTCCCCATTTTACAGGGGTAGAAATGGAGGCACGGAGATATTACCTAGCTGGCATAGCCGTCTCCTGGGACATCACAACAAGGACTATAAACTGAATGGCTTAAACAATGGGAGTTTATTCTCTCACAGTTTCACAGGCCAGGAGTCAGAGATCAAGGTGTTGATGGGGCTACGCATCTTCTAAAGGAGGCGAGATGTTTCCAGTCCTTTCTCCTGGCTTCTGGATGTTCCTTGGCTGGTGACAACGTAACTCCAGACTTTGTATGAGATAAAGACATTCTGTTTCGCATTTTCCCCTGCTCAGAAGGACACTAGTCCTGTATTAGGGCCCACCCTAAAGACTTTATTTTAATTTGATTTCCTCATCAAGAAGATTACATTCTAAAGTACCGGAGATTAAAATTCCACGAGGTCCTTTGCAGGGGAGGGGAATTGTAGCCAAACCACTGCAGCCGATAACTTGTAGCATGCAGGCCTATTGCACAGACCCCAGCTGTCCTTGGGCAGGAGGAGGACTGTGGAAATGTAGAGCTCATATCCTCCAGTGAGGCTGTGAGGGTCCAGATTCTGGGTCCGGCTTCATTTAGGGTTCCCAGGAAACAGAGGGCAAGAGTTTTTTAAGCCAGGCGGAAGTGGAGAGTGAGAAAGGGAAGAAGAGGCAGCCTGTCAACATTGAGTTCTCAAAACACTGACACTGTGATGGAGTTTGACTCCACAGCGGTGCTGGAAGACGGGACCGGACACACCGCTCTGCCCGGGTTCCTTGTCTGCAAAGCAGAGTGATGGTGTCCGCCCCAGGACATTGACAATCTCAGGTACGTTGGCGGTCTCCTTTGATTATGGTACCGGGGTGTTTTGAACACTGAAGCCCAAAGCACTTCTCTAAAAGCCCATGTATTTTTAGTTACTTTGGTTCCTGACTGCCTTCCCGATGTATTGTCTATTGTATGAAAGAAAAGAAACAGAAAAAAAGAAAGAGGAGAAGGAGAAGGAGGAGGAGGAGGAGGAGAAGAAGCAGCAGCAGCAGCAGCAGCAGCAGCAAGTAGCATTTCTTGTAGTCACCTCCTGGAAAACTGGCTAATAAGTTCCTCTGGTGTGCTAGGAGCGCCACAATCTCTCTTCAAATGGGTTCCAGACATTCTTAGGAGATCCTAAACCTCTCTTGCTTCAACGTGAGCCTCGCTTGGGTCCAGTCTCCGGGAAGACCCACCATCCCGCCCTGCCCTCTATCTGAACCTGTTGCCTCTCAGAGCTTTGGTGGAGAGGTGATTCTATGAGGGATCGAAACATCCCTTCTTCAATCGTGCGAACCGCTCTTTAAAACGTGCTCTGCCTGCCCCCTGTGGTAGCATCTGGAAGTGCAGCTTTCACCTTCACCTAGCGACATCTAGTGGTTACATCTGCCTGTTTCCTAGAATTTCGTAGTTTTTCATATTTCACTTAAACTTACTATTAAAATGTTGTCATCCAGAGAACACATAGATAGCCTCATGCTAAAATAGTTCTCACATATTTATTGAACTAGCTGTTTTTTAAGGTTTTTATTTTTACAAAAACTAGGCGTTGGGGATTTAGCTGAAGTGGTAAAGTTCTTGCTTAGCAAGCACAAGGCCCCGAGTCCAAGTCCCAGCACCAAAGAAAAAGAAAGAAAAAAACTATATACACTTCAGATTTATAAAGAGTCAAATAGCTCTGGGAGGTCTGATATACAAAAGAGAAAGATTTTTTTCCCTCAACTCTTTTGGCCAATACTTTCGGCGCTTTTCTCCGGGTGTGTAACTAACGTACTTCAATTGCCAGCACTTGATTTTTCCCATTTAAGTCTTACCGCCATGTGAGACGAAGCCAACTTCTTTCTCACCAGCCTCCATCACTTATATGTGTCCTTTCTTCGGCCCTTGCTCCCAGTTTGGTTCTGCCACAGTGTGGACCAGGTCAGTCGTCACTAGTCAAGGCTGGACTCCAGCTTTACATTCCTGGACTCTCCCCCTCGCTTGTTGAGATGACCTCATGGGCTGCTTTCTTCAAAAACTAAAAGCATCTGGGGAGTGGAGCTGGGGAATTCCTGTTCTTCTCTTTCTTCCGGTGATGAGTAAGTAGTTAAGAGTGCAAGCTTTAGCTGGGGATTTAACTCAGTGGTTAGAGTGCCTGCCTCACAAGCACAGGCCCTGAGTTCGATCCCCAGCACCAAAAAAAAAAAAAAGAGCGCAAGCTTTGGTGCTGGAGGAAGCAGAATGCAATTCCTGATTCCTGGCACCGGCTGTGCGACTCAGGCAAACTAAACCACCTTCTCTCTTCCTTCCTTGGTTTCCTCACCTGTGAAGAGCTGTGAAGCTGCATGAGTGGTTGTTTGTAAGCTCCTTAGGCAAGTGCCGACAGCTGCCAGTTAAAATCAGCTCTTGCACTCCGCTCCATCATGCAAGGAAAATAACTTACATCGAGGGACTAGTCACTTGGCACAGGCTACCACCTGCGCTCTTCCAGGGTCCTCGTCCGCATAGGTGTGCCACAGAGGAGAATCAGGCGATCAGGGTGGTACAGCAACTCGCTGAGGACCCTGGGCACTAAGGGTAGGGGCCGAATTCCCGTGAGGGTTTGCTCACAGCTCAGGGTCCCAGGCGTATGGCCCACTACTTTGCTCTTGGGCTGAGGATAAGTGTCCTCGATAGCTGGACTTTCCAGGGCAAACAGGGCAGAGACTCAGCATCTGGGTATTGGGTGGTGAGGGCCTTTTTTTGTTTTTTTTCCAATACTGGGGATGGAGCATTGAGCACACTAGGCAAGCGCTCTATACTAAGCCACATCCCCAGCCTTTTCATTTATTTTGTTTTGTTTTGAAACAGGGTCTCACTAAGTTGTGTCGACTGGGCTCAGATTTGTGATTCTCCCCTCTCAGCCTCCCGAGCAGATTACAGGCAAGAACCATCACAGCTGGCTCCGTGCTCCCTTATCTCAAGCTGGCTCTCCTGTGGGTTTTGAACTCCAGAGCACACTAGATACGTGACCTGAAAAATCTCGATTTGCAAATTTGGCTGAAAGAGGTCCTGGGTTAGTGAGGTCACCAGAATGTAGGCAGAAACAAAGTCTCTCTGGAGGAATCTACTTTTCGGTCCCAAAGAACTTCTGCAGAAGATGTTCGAAGAGCCCGAGTACACGGTTAAAATTTCTAAAGTAAAAGGGAAGCAAAGTGTGATCAGTGAGAGTCGGCAGAAATGATGGAGAGTGGAATTAGGTCCACAAATACTTCAGACTTAGAAGTATCTGACAAAGTATAGAAAAATAAGAATGTCAAGTAAGTATTGTTCAGGGATAAATATACATGCGGTTAAACTATTAAGCAAAGCAAGGAACCAATAAGCATAAATTTCAAGTTGTTGGCTCTGTCCGAGGGGGAAGGAAAGGGAAGTCGCTTGAGAGGCACAAGAAGGCTTCAAAGGTCCTATTAATGTCCCTGCCGCAAACACTTGGGCACCTGCCACCCACGCTGATTTCACAAGTGCTTGCTAAAATTCCTTAGACTTTCCACATATATCTTATGAATATTATTTGGGGGTCTACTGTTTCATAAAATAATAACAATCTAGCCTGGGGCTGGTTCTTTCTGGTTGTTTGCAGGAGTGAATCCACCTTCTCTCCAGACACAGGACTTCTTGTGCTGGGAAAATATTTGCACAATCTTTTTTTTTTTTCCTTTTACTAAACTGGATGGATAATGCCTTCCCCATGTGTCCCCATGTGTCCCCATATGTTTCCACATGTTCCTACGTGATTCAGAGGTGGCTTCCTCTGTATGCAATATCCCTAGGCAGAGAAGATAACTCCATCTCCTGCTGGATTTCCGCGGCACTTTAAAAAACACTGTCTTACCACAACCATCTGTTCCCTTGTTTCTGGCCCACTGAGCCTTCAGCCTCAAGGAGAAAGGCCGTATCTGAATTGTTGCTGTGTCCCCGACGCCCGGCCTCTGTGGGAATCAGCACGGGTTTGCCAGATGGGATCCCAAGCCCACTGCCCGCCTTTCCTGAACCACTTAAGTAAAACGCGTTCATTTCTCATTTAGCTCAGTTCCGGGCCTTCGAATATATTGGGGTCTCCTTTATCAGAGACCTGGTATTTATCACTTCTCCAGTAACAATAGTCGTTACCTGAGATACGGCATCAAGCACAATGCACTCTAGGCGTGAGAATCAACAGAGGACAAACAGGCAGTTTGGAGTCAGGCATGGAGACGCACAGCTGTAATCGCAGCACTCAGGAGGCTGAGGCAGGAGGATTACTATGAGTCTGAGGGCAGCCTGGTCTATATAGTGAGTTCAAGGCCAGCCTGACATACATAACAAGACCCTGTCTCAAGAAACAAAAAGCAAAAAGAAAGACAGAGAAGGGAGAGAGAAAGAAAAGTTTCACCTGTTCTTCAAATTCAGCCATCTATCTCCACCCCATGATCACTGCCTCAGCCTAGGCCCCCTCACATCATTTCAATGGCTTCCGTACTATCTTTAAATCACCAGCCAGAGGGACCCACCCCAGTGAAGGCCCTATATCTCCTGCCGTTGTTTCTATTCCACCCCCTGGCTTCGTCTCTCCTTCCCTGACTCTTTCCTGGTCACACACACCTTCAGCATGCTTACAATCCTCCCCTGGTCTTTGTTTATACTCTTCTCCCATTTGGGACTCTCTCCTCTTCAAGCTGCTTGTTCATCAGGACCTAGCCTGGAATCAGCACCTGTGGAAAGCTGTGCCTCATTTTCCCTGGTTGGTACCGATACGCCTTGTTTAACAACATTCCTGTTTAACGACTGTTCCGACTTACAACTCAGACTTGCTTTCTGGACTCGCAACCTGCAGCTCAGACCTACGGCCCATGTTCTGGCTTACCATGCAGGATCGGGAGCGGCGGTGCAGCCTAATGGCAGCTTCTACGGTACCGTACTGTCATTTTTGATGATTGTACTGTACAGTACGGCACTGTAGTCTTATGTTCTGTTATTCATCACAGTGCTGCATGTAAGAGTTATGCAAATAAGAGCAAAGTCATCAAGTTGGAGTTTCCTTTGACCATTTCTTTGTTCTGAATATTGTAATGTACATGCTATATACCACTCCTCATTTAGCAACCAATTTATTTAATGACCTAGTCAGAGGAATGGAACTCGGTCATTAAATGAGGAGTGTCTCTACCTTGGTTCTATGCCTTCTGTCCCTTGCGCTCTGTGAAGTGCAAGGACTTCATTGTCACTGTGTTTACTTGTCTCTTCAAAGACAAAAAACTCCTGGGGGAGGCTGTGTTTGGGAGCACACAGTTACACAATAGATACCCAAAAATCCTGGATAGAGACCAGCAGGTTTGTACTGAGGACCAAGTCAGGCAAACTTCAAGATTCGGGGGAGTCTGATTTGAGAGACTTGGGGTTGAAAATCAAGGCCGCTACTAAGATTCAACCCTGTCCCTATTCTCAGGGGGACCACAAGCCACTGGAGAAATCAAACACACAAACTTAGCTGCTGACAGTACAATGAGTGATACTGTTGAGTGAGCCATTTAGCAAGAGGCAGAGAGCCAGAGGCAAGGCCTGTGTGCTGGTTGAGAAGTGGAGAGCAGGATCAGGCCTCAGGGCACACTTTCTCCTTAAGCAGAAAGGCTCAGGGCTGCTGCCGGAAGAGGAAATCAGTTGTCGAACCAGCCCCAGACCGGATCTGCACAAGCGCCCGCACAGTCATTTCAAGCTGAACGCACAGAGCTGCGGGCTCCATTCTGGGTTGAATTATGTCTCCTCCAAATTTGTATGTTGAGGGCCAGTAGCTCAGAATGTGACTCTGTTTGGAGATAACATCTTTACAGAGATAATCCGGTTAAAATGAGGTCACAGGGAGAGCCTTACTCCATATGACTTACGTGCTTGTAAAAAAATCTGGAAGATAAAAACGGATCCAGAAAGAAGGCCACGTTGCTTCCCAGATTTTGAACTTTGTGCTCATGCGAGTCACCTCATGTTCACAAGGTGGCTGCTATTCCTCTAAGCATTGTGTCTCTATTTTCATTAAAAAGAAAGGAGAGCCCAAAACTTTCTTCGTTGATTTTTTATCTTTCTCTCTGGACATAGAGGTCCCTATCAGCAAGCTCAGCCTAGAGGTTAGAGCTGTGTCTCATGACCAATCTCAGCTGAGGGAGGCTTGTAGATGCTGTATTTTTAATGGGGTATTTGTTGCCCTAAACAAAATTAAGTTTTGTTGTTGTTGTTGTTGTTGTTTTAGTGAGAGTATTAGTCTGTTTTCTGTTTCTAAAGCAAAACACTTAAAATGGGATAATGTATAAAGAAGAGAGGTTTATTTTGGCTCACAAATCTAGAAACGGGAAAATTCAAAATCAAGCACCTGTGTCTGTTAAGGACCATATGCAGCTTCAACTTGGGGTAGAAAAATGGAAGGGAATCAGGTGCTTGGGAAAGAGGAAAACACAGGAGGCGAAAAGAATTACTCCTTCTCAATGACCTAACTGCCTCCTAAAGACTCCACTTCCTCTCAAAACCAATGCATTGGAAATTAAGCTTCCAGCATGTGAACTTGTGGGGACACGGTAACCATACCTGTGAAGAAGAAAGAAAAAATAGCTATTAGGCAAGTATCTGGGAGACTGAGAGTTACAGCCTTTCTGTCTGTGGACACTAAGGAGAGAAACCACCATACTTGACTTTATAAGGCAAAGAAAAAATATTTCCAGGCATCATGACTGATGGAATGTGAGCACACAAAGTGTCATAGGTCCAGGTCTGAGACTGTCCAAATATGCAGGTAGAGCCCAGTGGGATGAAGCAGGGACCAGGAGGCAGCTCAGGACCTCACAGGGCATTTTGAAAGTACAGTAGCTACTAAATTCTAGGCACTGTCTTGATTGCTTTGCAACATTTCTCTTAATTTATATTGACCTTTTCAGGCTAGAAGTATTATTTTCATGTTATAAACAAAGAAACTGAGGCTCAGAGAGGTACGATAACTCACCAACTGTCACAAAGCTAAGAAGTGGTAGAGGTGGGACACAAACCATGTCTTTTTGACCACAAATCTCAGCCCTTAACTACTCTTATTTGTGGGGAATAGGAGCAGTTTAGCAAATAAGAAAACTATTTGCTAGGTAATATTTCTTCTTCACTTCTATTTCAGAATAATTTCTGTGAATAATTTCTGTGAATTAATATCATAAATTTATATATACTCTAATTTTTTAGGTAGTCCACTCACAAATCAAACTGAGTTATTAAAAATACCATCAATATTTTTGACCTGTTCCAGTCACCTATTGCTGCATAGAAACCCATCCTAAAGCTAGTGGGAAACAGCAATTATGTCACCATACTCATGGATTTTGCAGGTCACCGCTTGGGGCAGGGCATGGTGGGAATAGTTTGTCTCTGTCCCATGATGCTTTGGGCTTCAGCTGGAAAGACTCCAACAGCTGGGATTGACTCAGTGTCTGCAGCGGAGTCTGTGATACCTTCTTCACTCAGCTGCCTGGCGCTGGGGCTGGGATGACTGAGAGTCTGGCTTTAGTTGGGGTTGTTGGCCAGAGGCTCCGCATGGTATCTCCGTGTGCCTGGGGCTTCCTTACCACATGGCAGCCTCGGGATAGTCAGACTTTTTCCACAACAGCTCAGGGGTCCAAGAGCTGCTGTCCTAGTAAAAAGGGTAAAAAAAATGTATGACCTTTTAAAAGCCTCTACTATACCCTTCTGGTTGAAGCAATCCTAAACCTGCCCAGATCCAAAGGAAGGAGACACAGATTCTGCTTTTCAATAGGAGGGTCAAAACCTCTGTGGTCTTGTGTAAAGACTGCCGCATCACTGTTGGCCTCAGGGTAGAAAAATCACATGGATTCCCCAACATGCTTCCTTCTTGGATACAACTTTCACGGCAGTTCTGGGGTTCCCCACTCATTTTATACCAGGAAGGACCAGAGTCATGGGATGGGCATCCTGCTAGCAGATGAATCAGTAACCACATGGCCTCTCCCTGCCATTTTTATCTTAGAGTAGCCAGGTCAGACCCGACCAATACCAAGTGATTTGTGATCATTTGCCTAATAAAAGGAACATTACTCTGAATTCTTTGCTAAGAGAGCTGCAAAAGTTCCCTTACTACTACTCTAGTTTCTGCATCTGCCCTCCAATAATCCGTTGTTCAGAGCAGCCAGAGCAGTTTCCAAATATTATAAATTAGATGATTTTTACATTCTGATCTCCAAGTTGAAACTAAGCCATTACTTCCTGTTGCACTTAGAAGACATTCCATATTGCTTCTCGTAACATTCAGGGTCCTACAGGACCTTGTCACTGCCTAGTTATCACGACAGGGAATAGGTCCAAAGTCATCATAAAACCTTTTAACATTTGTCCATCTCTAAAACATCTTTAAAGAAAATCATATTTGGGGTTCACACCATCCTCACAGTCTTCCGGTGTAGCCACCATGCCATCTGGAGTCATGTTTTCACCAACAAAGTTCTGGTAGTGTTTGTAAATTAACAAGGATGTGCGTGATCTGTTCCGCAGTTCCTGCCATGAAAGGTTTTACTCTTTTGAGCTTTTCTTATTCAAGTTTTGCCTTGCTCTAATTTTGATGTACAGTGGTACCTCTGTTCATGAACTTAATTTGTTCTAAGATTTTAGAAAAGATGGGCACTTCTGTGTTTGTGTCAGAAAGATGGCAGTCACATTTGTCACCTGATGTAGAGTTTGCAAACAAAAACAAAATTTTGCCAGACGCATCTGCTTGCAAACCAAATTGCTTGCAAACAAAAGCATTTGTGAACTGAGGTACCACTGTACTTGTAGGCCTCTTTTGTGAAGCTGGGTTTCCTCCAGGTGGTTCATGACATTCTCAACACTGATGATTGTGGTGCTTTGGTATCTTTGCCCTCAGGGATTTCGGGAGAGGAATTTCTACCAGTGCTACCCTCTGCTCTGCTGATTATCTTCCTCTCTATCTTAGATATAGCCTGTCAGTTATCTCCAGAATCTTGCAAAAGTCTGTCTGCTGATCAAGTCCTGGTGGATAATCATGATAGTGTCTGGAGAAAATGACTGTGACGTTGCCTTAGCAGGAACCTGGAGTGAGGAGCTCAGAGCAAAGCTTATGGGCACAGGAGAGGAAAGAGGCAATTAATATTCCCGTGTGTTGCAGTTCATGACTGTGGTACAGCAGAAAAGGATGAATGATTACTCAGAGCCAATGTCCAACCAAATCCCAAGAGGGCCAGAGGGGCTGCTCTTAACCGAGACCTCTCAGTATGAGAAAGTCTCCTAACAGATAGTCCTGAAGACTCTGTGGCTTCTTATTGAGAGAACCAGGAAGCAAGGATAAGGGACAAAGGAAGGACAATGTCTGTGCATGAATTCACGTAGGGGACAGGGGAAGGTCAGGGTGGTCTGTTACATGACTGACCTCGGGGCCAATCTAAGTAATAAATCAGAGCATGGGGAGGATGAGATCCAGAGCATATACACCTTAAGGGAATATATTTGATCCTACCTGGACTCATGACCCTGTAGACTACCTTTTAATCTCTAACCATCATTCCGGGAGGTTTTGGGTGTGTGGCTCCAAAAGTCCCCTACCTCTGCGTATCCATCTCATACATACCTCTGGCCAGCACCCCCGCACAACCCCATGTTTCATTTTGTACATGGGTTTGGGGAAGAGGGATAGAGTGAGGAAGGAGGGATACTGAGCTTGGTGGAGAAAGGTTATCATGGCTTCAGCCACACGGCGTCCACTGAAATAGTGTACGGAGGGCTCTTAGGATGGCAAGAAAGAGAAAAAAAAATTATTTCAGCGGCAATAAGAATTCAAATGCAAAGGTCGAGTCCAAAGAGCCAGCTTTTGGGATTTAACCAATAGATGATATCACTGAGATGATCTAAAGTAATAAGCTTCCATTTGAAGCTTATAAAGTTGCGCCTGAAGCCAGACCTGAAGACCAGTGATCTCTCTGTCTAGATTTGTATGCAAAGCACCCATGGAAAAGACATCGAACCGCTTCCCAAGATTCAGAATGATTCAGTGGGATCGAAGTGATGCACATAGACCAGTAACCAGCATCACACCTGAACCTACTATGTGTCCAAAGAGCCTGTTGATGTTCACTGAGCCAGCTAACAGCTGCCTCAAGGGCATCAAATACTTGTAGAATCTCTTTGTTAGCATTAGTCTGAGTCAATAATTCTGAGGTAACGTTTTGGAAATAGCCGTTCATAGTTTGAGCAGTTTGGATAGAGTGAGTCGAAGCAACCACTGCAGTCACTGCTGTAGGGGCCAGTGCAGTAGCTGGGATAATAGTAGTGAGGAGAATGCATTTAAAAACAAAACAAAACAAAACAGAACAACACAGAATGCATTGTTATCTGACATGTCCAAGCACTGAGGAGATTTGGTCAAGAGCAGAATGTCCCATCCAATCATGTGTAAGACTGTTGGGGAGCCAGGCTTTAGCCCTTAGCCTAAGCATCATAATATGAGTATTACAGTATTCAATTGAGAAATATTATTGTTATTATTGATATATGGAGTGAGCCATGTGGAATTTGTAGGCAAGGTAATATTGAGAGCCTTAAAACTGTTAGTCAATTTATAAGGATTTCTAGGAATGTTTTTCTTTTATCAATGAACATATCTATGTTGTAAAAACCAGTTAGTTTGCTCTGTGGAGCAGCAGTCTTGAAGGGAGAGGGAAATGAAAGGAGTTAATTTCCAGTTCTGCTGAAGGGTAGAAAGGCTGATAAATTTGGACTAAAACATTTACATTTAAGGCTGCTGATTTAGCTCAGTGGTTAGAGTGCTTGCCTTGCAAGCACAAGGCCCTGAGTTCAATCTCCAGCACCACAAAGTAAAAAAATTTTTAAAAATTTACATTTACTCTTCAAGAGTCTGAGGGCCAAGTCAAGACCAGTTTTTTTAAGAATATGGCGCAGAGATAAGTGAAGATCAGCTTCACTCGGGAAGGGTCACAGGGAGAGAGAAACCCAGTCCTGGAATGCAAGCCACAGAGAAGAGAAACACCCTGGAGCATGAGAAACAAACCCCAACCATCTCAAGGGTAGAAAGACAATCAAGACCAAAAGGTTTTTCAGGGTGGATCTCCACTTCTTAGTGAAACATGCCTCCGAAAGCAAAAGTTACGATTAACTCCAACTGACTGCCAAGCAGAAAACCAACAAAGAACTTGAATGACTTCTTTTTAACTTTTTTGAGAGAGAGTAAGAGAGAGAGAAAATTGTAGGATGGATTGGAGATGCTCCTTTAAGCTTTATAGTTTTGAGCTCACGTATGTGTGTACTTGAGCTCATATATGTGTGTACTCTGTAGAAATACTGATGGAGTTTCTTTTTCCCTGATAAATCTGTCTCAGTTTAACATAACTGCTGGCTTGACTTTTGTTGTCTTCAGCTTTCTTTTTATGATTTTTCCTTTTCTTTTCCTATTTTTTTATTTTTCTTTTCTTTTATTCTTTCTTTTCTTTTCTTTCTTTCACTCTTTCTTTCATAAACCAAGTTCAATTGGCACATGTTATAATTTTAGAGCCCCGCCTCTGGCCAATTCTCTTGGTCTCCTAGGGAGTTGGAGAAGGAAGGGGGCTTCCAGTGGGAGCTGAGGGAGGAGGAGGAAGTCTTTTTAGGGGACTCCTTTTTTTGAGTAGAACAAACGGTGACCCCACAGAGATGTCATACAGCAAAGTGATCAGCTTTTACAGGACCTAAAGACTGTCTCAATTTTTGGCCCACATGTGCCCAGTCCTGCATCTCCAGGGTGTCCTCCAGAGGAAACCATGGACATTATTGTTGAATAACTGTCGATAGTTTAATAAGTTGAGCTTCAGAAGCTTTACATCCAGATGCCTTTAAGAGATACTATAAATGTTTGAATTGCTTTTCCTCTTTAGATAAAGTTTGATCCCTACCATATGAATGAAAGTAAAACAGCGAAAGGAAAAACGAATGAACTGCCCTTACTCACTTAGCAATTGGACAGTTAAAAGACCCCTGGACTGATAACCCTAACCTGTGACCTCACTGAGACACTTCCAGACTGTTCCACGGCTGCCTTTGTCTCCTTACCTTACAGGGATGTGAAATTGAAAGTCCTTGTTCCTTTTCCAGGCTTTGGGAGGTCAGTCCTCTTGTTCTGAGTTGCACCAACTTATTCCTCATCTGTGCCTCACATGAGGCAAATACCTGTCCCAGATCATGACCAGGGCATGGTGCAAAAGGATGAAAGATCACTCAGAGCCAATGTCCGATCCAAACTCCGAGAGGGCCCAGAGGCTCTGTCCTTAACCAAGACCCTCCGCATGAGACAGTCTCATACAAATCCCAAACTGAAGCCTGTGTGGCTTTTTATTGATAGAACCGGAAAGCAAGGATAAAGGACAAGGGAAGGATGATGTCTGTGCAAGAATTCACATAGGGGACAGGGGAAGGACAGGGGAAGGTCACGGTGGTCTGCTACATGCCTGACCTTGGGGCCAAACTAAGCAATAAGTTGGAGTACGGGGAGGGTGAGAGTTAGTACACGCTCATTAAGGCCATGTGTTTGATCCTACTTGGCCTTGTGGCCCTGTAGGTTATCTTTTAATCTCTAACCACGCGTTCCAGGAGGTTTGGGGCATGTAGCTCCAAAAGTAGGGATATGGCTGCTCCCCTAGCTGACTCCCTCACAAGAGTAGCACTGGCTGTTGGTGGGAAGCTCCGCCGGGCCTGCCAACAGGAGCAGACTTATGACTTCAGCATCTCACAGCATGTCAGCTGGGTTCAGAGAGGCAGGAAGTGGCATTCTCCACATACTGAGAACTATCCCCAGAACCAACACCACGTTATTTCTGCCATATTCCACTAAACAAAGCACTGGGAAGATTTGCTCAGATCCAAGAGAGTAGAGAAATTAGCTCCACTCTCGAAGGAGGAGTGGCTAGGTCATATTGCAGAACACCTATGAGATGGGAGATGTTGTTGCCAGTCTTTAGAAAACACAGTCTGCCACGCTGTAGTTTCAACACTCGATAGAATCACACGTGTTGAGGACACAACAAATATTTGTTTAGTGCGTAAATTAAATGAGAGGGGAAAATCTTCTGCAAAGGAAACTTTCCAGTTTTTAGGTTGAAATGTTTCCCCCTCTCTTATTTTAATTTTCCAGATTAAATAATAAAAATCTTAACTCTTTCATGTTGCATAGATTCTGCTCCAAAGTGGACTTTTCCTGCTCATTCTGGGGAAATCTGTAAGGATCTATGTGCTGGCTGCTGGGGCTGCCGGGAAAGAAGACTCTGGGGTCAGTTTGACTGAGGAATGTTTGATGGGACAGTGCGCTACCCAGGAGGTCTGTGCAGCACAGAGCAGGGGACATGGCTGGAAATAAAAGTATCAGTCAAAAAGTCAGGCTGAGGGGCTCAGCCTTTATCCTGTGGGCAGTGGAGAACCAGTAAAGTTTACAGCCAGAGAATTTATGTGGCAAGAAGGGTGTTCCAGGTTGGTTGGAAGCTGGAATCAACCTGATGTCTTTTTAAGTCTTCCAGAAACAGAACTAGTTTCGAATTCTATCCAATCACCTTCAGATCATGTAACCTGGAGAACGGATGTAATCTCCGTTTTTCTGAATCTGGCTTCTTCGCCTTCACAAAGCAGTAAGAGTAGCCTCCTGGAAGAATTGTTCTGAAGATTAAGAGAGATGATCTGTATGAAGTGGGAAGTGAGAGGAGGAACTTGATAAAATGAGTTATTTTTAGAATGAGTTATCCCATTCATTCACAGCAAATATTTGCTGAGTGCTTGCTACCAGGATGCACTAGGTCTACTTAGATCTTAAGGATACACCAAAGAACTAGAGAATATTCTTCTGGGATAGAGCTAAGATTCTCGAAGGGAGGGAGAGTCACCGAGAAATCACACCAATAAAACTCACCTATAAATCCACATGTATATAATGTGACAGTTGGCAGTAAGCACTTTGGAGTGAAATAAACCAGTAATGAGCAGGTGCTGTTATTTTACATACATCTGTCTGCAAAGCCCTTTTGAGGAAATGATATTTTGGCAGAGGCTAGAATAAAAAGAGGCAATATGACTAGTGGGTCTTTGGTGGAAAAGAATTCCAAGCAGAGGGAATAGCAAGTGCAAAGGCCCTGGGGTGGGCAATGCTTGGGCTATCAGGGATGATTGTAGAGATTCTCAGAGCTCAAGGGAGTAAGCAAAGAGGCGATAACAAGAAAGAAGAGTCAGAGACATAGACAGAAGCCAAAATTACATGGGGTCTGTGGGCTGAGGTTAGGATTTGAGATTATATTCTGCATGTGATGAGTAGCCATTGGAGAGTATGAGTAGAGAGGCCACATAATCTGACAGCAGCCTCCAGCTCACCAGTGGAGGAGATCCGGGGGAGAGGAAGTCACTGCAATAGGCTTTTTCTTTTTTCTTTTGTGGCACGGGGAATTAAACCCAGGGAGCCCTGCGCTACAGCCCCAGCTCTTTTATTCTGAGGCGGGTCTTGCTAAGTTTTCCAGGCTGGGCTCAAACTCATGATCCTTCTGCCTCAGCCTCCTGAGCAGCTGGATAGGCATGCACCACTGTTCCTCGGCTGTTTTACAACAGGCTTGATGTGGGATTGTTTGTTCATTTTTTCCGGTTACTGAGTTTTGCTCTTTTTCAGGACCTAGGCTACAGCCATAAAGAAACCAAAATAGGAGCTGGGGATTTAGCTCAGCAGTAGAGGGCTTGCCTAGCAAGCGCATAGGCCCTGAGTTCGATGCCTAGCACCCCCCCAAAAAAAATCCCAGCACCCTCCCTAAAAAGAAACCAAAACAAACCCTCTGCCCTCATGGACCTTTTATTCTATAGTGGGATACAGCCAAACAAATAAGTAATTGGATAAATAAGTATGCTATTGAGGACACTGGTAAGTGCTGTAGGGAAAAATTTAAGTACGGAAGAGAAATATATAATGTTGGGGTGGTGCGGCTATAATTTTAAATTGGATCCTTAAGAAAACGCTTCACTGAGATGTCTGAAGAATGTGAAGGAACAGGCAGCAGAAGCATTTCAGACAGGGCAGGACACCAAGTGCAAGTGTCGAGGCAGGAATGTGCCTGGTGGATTTCAGGAAAAGCAAGGCGGCCTGTCAGCTGAACAGCATTGCAAGGGAAAACCCAGCAGATGAGACTAGACACAGGCAGGGGTCAGTCGCACGGGCCACTGTGGGCCGTCGTGTGGCTTTGGCTCTCACCATGAATGAGATGGGAACCACTTCGGGTGTGCGAGAGCAAGAGGGCACCTTGCATTTGAGAGGCTCCCTCTGGCTGCCTGTAGAGAACGGACAGGATGGATGGAAGGGAGGTGAATGGGAGACACAATATGATGATACTTGGACCAGACAGGGATGGTGGAAATGGCAAGAAGTAGAGTCTGGTGCACTTATATATCTGAAGCCGGAAGCAATAGGGTTGTATATAGATTGCTGTGGATTAAGAGAGAAAGACAGTAGCTGAAGACAACTATAAGTAAATATGGGGGGAAATACAGTTGCCACTTACTCAGATGGGAGAAGCAAGCTAGCGTGCTGGTGGAAATCAAGAATGTGGTTTGGGGGATGTGCTTGGGATGTATGCTGGACGTCCCAGTGAGGATATACAATGGCGTGGAACTAAGAAAGATATAGGGGGTGGTGACCATTCAGTCTTGGAATTAATGAGAGCCTCTACTGCCAAAGAGGCAATAAAAATGAAGAGAAGAATACGGAAGATACCCAGGAGGAAGATCGGATTAGTGATACTAGACCAGGAGGGAGAGAAGAGTTAAAAGTGGCACTGCGGTTGTGAACCTTTTGCCCTAAAAGATGAGGCAGGGGCCGTACGTGATCTTACTGTTGAAGGTGTTGAGTTGGAATAAACGCGACATCCAAGTAGGAATGCTCTCTCCCAGGCAACAAGCAAAGCCAAGTGACTGAGAAAAAAAGAGAAACGGAGCACGAAGAAAGAGACTGAGTGTCACAGACTCAGAGAAGGGGCTGGGGATAGAAACTGACACGGACTGAGCGCCTACTATGCATCACACACATTGCTATTACTTTACATTCATGATCACAACCAATTTTTCCAAGCTGTCCACAGAGAAGGTATCATTGTTCCACTTTACATCAGAGAAAATGGAGCCAGAGCAGGTAAGCGGACTGATGGATGCTACAGAGGACCAAAGTATTAGAGCGAATTCCCAGTTGTATTAGTTACTTTTCTAAAGTCAATGGTTTGCAAGAGAGCAGATTTAATACAGGACAAATACAAGTCACAACATTCACACACACGCAAGCGATAATGCAGGAAGAGTGCAGAATGCTATCTATGCACTGGAGACCGGAAAGATCCAATCAAGGGCTGGGAGCCCACAGCAGCATCCTGTGTCTGCACTGAAAGGCTGAGGAAATCTATACTGGAAATGGGTATGATGCTGGAAGCAGAGATGAAGACCGGAGCTCCCCTGAAGCAGACAGCAGCCATCCCGAACGACAGCAAGGCCCCGCGCTCCTTCTGGGACCAGAACAGCTGAGTTCCCTTTGGGAGAACCAGCTGCAGCAGAGCTTCTCCTGGGAAACAGCTGGCCGCAGTCTTCTGCTCCGTTCTCCTTTATGTTGTGTCAGCAACAATCTTCAGGTGGATCTTCTACACCCAGAACCACACCAGCGCGGTCCAGCTAGGCGTTCCCGCTCACACTGAACGCAGTAAGTCCACCACACTTGTCCCAAAATGGTGGTCAAAGTCACTGAGTCAATGAGAATCTCCAAGTGCAAGACAGGCAAAATATAATAATACCCATTACCATTTACTTGTGTGTACCATGTACCAAGAATTACCCATATGTCTATACCTCTGAATGTTAAAACCCCAGAATATTTTATTCCCACATGAGAGTCAAACAAGCAGGAGTTCACAGGATTGATCTCTTCTCCAGTCACATCACCAAAATGGCAAAGTTGGGATTCAAACTCAAGGCTCTGTGATTCCAAAGTCTATCCTCTAAATAGGAAATTTTAAAGCTGTGGCCTCAAAGGTCCATGAGCTCCACAAGAGAGGACTCAAGGGACTTCAACTGTCGAAGCTTTGCTGTTCACGCATTTTTGCACTGATACCATGTGAAAATATTTTTTATATAAAGGATTTGGTTTGAACATTATTGCAATTATGCCCTAAAGGTGAGTTGTAGGGGGATGAAGGGTGAGAAAAAGCCAATGAATTTAGAAATGAGGAACTTGATGATGACTTTGGTATAGTCAGAGCTCTTTGCTAACAACCAACTCTGTAAACAAAGACAGTGTGAAAATTAAAGGAAAAATCGTGATGAAAACAGCCCTGAACTGAAGCTTCTGTGGTTTTTTATTGAGAGCACCAGGAAGCAAGGATAAGGGACAAAGGAAGGACAATGTCTGTGCATGAATTCACGTAGGGGACAGGGGAAGGTCAGGGTGGTCTGTTACATGACTGACCTTGGGGCCAATCTAAGTAATAAATCAGAGCATGGGGAGGATGAGATCCAGAGCGTATACACCTTAAGGGAATATATTTGATCCTACCTGGACTCATGACCCTGTAGACTACCTTTTAATCTCTAACCATCATTCCGGGAGGTTTTGGGTGTGTGGCTCCAAAAGTCCCCTACCTCTGCGTATCCATCTCATACATACCTCTGGCCAGTGCCTCCGCACTCATGGTCCTATGTGTTCATCTGTATTCCCTGCTTCTCTCATGAGGTTCCGGTCAAATGGTGGCTACTGTCATCTGAAGGCTTGATTTGGTCTGGAACCGGATGTTATAAACACAGTAATTGGGTGTCTCTGCAAATCTTGCTCGTTGCTTTAGCTACTCCCATCTTGGTGTCCTTAGTTTCGAAGGGGAGTGAGACAGGCTAGGTAAATGTAGGGTTAATAAACTTTGTAATACAGACGACTCCTTCAGTGATTAACACGCACATAGTATGGACCTCATCGGGAATCTCCCCCAAAGATTTTAGGTGATAGAAGAGAAAGAAAATGAAGGCAGAGGTGCCAAGCTTTATCCGGCTTTTAGTTACCTACTGGGCATCTGCAGGTCCAGCCTTTAGGTCCCTGACTGCCTCAGAAGGAAAGACAAACCACGCTTTTAATGAGTAACAGGTTAAGGGTCCAGGAGTTTGTCTTCTGTCCCTGTGGTGGTCTCTAACTGTTTCACTAGTCGATGGCTGCTTTGTAAGTCTGCAGGGCTGTACTGCTAGATCTTGTATTTTGTTTTTTTCCAAGAGAAGATACAGGTTTTTTATGTGAAATCCTCCACTTTAAATCTTGGCAACTAATTTAAATCTCAAAAATGTACTGTGTAGGCCAAT
The DNA here is from genome assembly GCA_004026905.1 of Hystrix cristata. Classification (NCBI taxonomy): domain Eukaryota; kingdom Metazoa; phylum Chordata; class Mammalia; order Rodentia; family Hystricidae; genus Hystrix; species Hystrix cristata. Next base: position 35,860 of record PVJO010009797.1, read on the forward strand.
AATACATGTCCTCCAGCTAGATCTGCAACCTTTGGTGTATGCTCTTCTCTTTAATATATCTGATAATCCTACAAGATGTTATGATGTTGCTCATTTGTGGAGGAAAATGTGGGTCCTAAAAAGCAAAGTGCTATTCTAAGTCACAGGGAGGAAGTGGCTCGTCCTTGATTAGGACCCGGATGTTTTAAGTTCTAAAGCCTCTGCCCTTTTTAATTATGCAGAAGAGAAAATACACTATTGTACCCAGCACAGAACCTGGGACCACAAAAGCTAAACACCTGATGCCACTGACCTATGAAACTTTTTCTTCATCCTTCTACCCCACCCCACCCCACTTCTGAGCCTCATACTAATCCACATTCCAGTAAGAGAGCAATCAGCCAAGGAGTCCATGAGGGGCTGGGAGGGGTAAGTCTGAGCAGTTTCTTGGCCACGGAAGCTGAATAAATTCTGAAAGAAAGCTGGGGCAACAGTGCCCAGGACTGAATGTCCCATAGCCAGCTGATCCACAGGCTAAAACCAGCTGCTCACCAAAGTGTCCTCTAGGTGCCCTGGATTTCAGGAGCCCGCCCAAGGCTGTGTCCCCACCTGGCTCTTGCTCTCAATGCTGTTGACTGTTCTCTGAGCTCAGAGCAAATAGCCCTGGCCCCACCCAACAACGGCATGTCTCCAGTCTCAAGGCTGGGCACAGGAAGTTGAGGGGGACATTCTCAGCCTCTTTTACCAACATTTACCATGGGAACAATGATGGGATGTCTCACATCACCAAACTCTACTCACCTGTCATTCTAATTTTCACTGTCCCAAACCCCCTCTACCCTCCAGCAACAAAGACTTCCTGGGGCTCATGGATCCTCGGATCACTTGAGCACAAAGAATAGTTAGAGGTATTTCTTGTATGATACTCCTGGTAACTGTTTTGGCATTTACCACCCTGGATTCTAAAGCTTGGTGCAGACAGTCCTGAATATCTGCAAGGGGCGGGTTCTAGGATCTCTTTAGATAATGAAAGCCACAGATGCTGCAAACAACCTACACGCATTCCCTATACCAGCAATGGTGAACCTTTTAGAGCGGAGTGCTCAGACTGCAACCCAAAGCCCACCTATTTATCACCAAGTGCCAGCGCTGCAATTAAACCTGAATACTGAGGCTTTAGTAGAACAAACAACTTATACATAACATCTTTTGTCTTAAAAGAAAAACAACATGCGTGTCATAGGTTCGCCACCACGGCCCTATACTCTTTTTTTTTTCTTTTTTTTGGTGATGGGGATCGAACTCAGGGTCTTGCACTTACTAGACAAATTCTCTACCACTGAGCTAAATCCCCAACCCTGTCCCACACTCTTGTGTTTATATGTCCTATATAGATTACTTATAAGAATCTACAACATAAATGCCATGTAAATAGTTGTGTACTGTATTGTTTAGGGAATAATGACAAGAAAGAAAAGTCTATATAGACACCATGTCTTCCCAAATAGTATCCATTTGGTTGAACTGAAGAATGTGGACCCCAAGGACACAGGGGGCCAGTTGTACTCATCAGTCTCCTTAGTAATGGTAACAGGTGACATTTATCTACTGGGCATACACGCCATTTGTGTGATACTATAATATGCTGGGTTTGGGGCTCCTACATCAGTCAGGGTGGTCCTACCCATCATTGTCATTTCATGGCAGGAACTTCACACTCACAATCTCACTGAAGTCTTACTGGATCACCATTGTTATAGATGACAAAATGGTTGTTCAGAACTGGGAAGTGATCATTCTAAGTCCCACCAATGGAAAGCGGTGGAGGTGAGACTCAAACTCAGACTCTAGAGCAGAGCTGGAGGGCTCTTTTTGCTAAATTTCTCTTTACCAAGTGTCTTCCTTTATGTCTCACATAGTAGACGCCCAACAAATACTTACAACGGCATGGGAAGAAAAAAAAAAAAAAAAAGACCTGGAGGGAGAGAGCTGAGTTCAAAGCCTTGTCTCTACAGCTTTATTCAGGACTTTGGGGTGAGGGTCCTAAACCCTCGAACATCCAGTGTATTTGTCACATACACTTGATGCAAATAATGCTTAGTCCTAGACTACTGGGAGGATTTCTTGAGACAAGGAGCACAGTGCCTGGTACCCAGTCAGCTCTGCTAAGAGTGTGGAGTAAAGAGACAGAAAGAGACACACATTCAGACGACAGGTGGGTCTCCTCTCTGGGCCTATTCTTCGTCAAACTGGCTCATTTATTAATCTCACCATAGCCTCCACTATATGCTTTGCAGCCTCCACTATATTCTCTGATCACCACTCCAGCCTTCCACCACTAATCCCTAAACCGGATCCAACAGACCCCCCAAATCCAACCGCTTAATCCCCAGGTTCTATTGACTCCTTGCGGCCCCCTGTCCTTTCCTCCTCAACCCGGACCTGGGGCATTCCGGAAAGCACCCGAGAGTCTGAAGGCTGCCTGGCCGAGGCCCGGCCGCCCTGCCCCGCTGCCCTGCCCTGCCCTACCCTTAGGGCCCAGGAGGGAGCAAAAGAGGAAGCAAGTGGACAAGGGTCCAGCTGCAGCTGGTCAAGCTGCTCCAGGCTTGGAAGCTGCTTAGGTTCCTGGTTCCCACCGAGGCCAAGAGCGACACCTGATCCCAGAGGATTGTGAAATGGCATGAGGTGGCAGCTCGCCTGCTTGCTTTCTCCCCCCCTTCCTGCACCCCGTTGCTGGGCCCCGCCCCTACCCCACGCCACCGGTGCGCGATTAAAGCCCCGCATCGCGCTGAGCTCTCTCACCTGCTGGCAGCCCCGCGCCGCACCATGCCCGTCGGCCGTCTCTGCTCGCTGGCCGCAGCCCTCCTCCTCGGGCTGCTGCTGCCCGCTGTCCTCCGGGCCACAGGTGAGCGGGGCGGGGAGAAGCCAGGCGCGCAGAGGAGCGGCGCCACGGGCGCGGGACAGAGCCAGGCAGAGGCGGAGCTTTTCTGGGGGCTGGGGAAGCGGGGCGCAAGCGACGAGACCCAGGAAATTAAAACTAAAGACCCTCTGAGGCATACGCCTAGTTACCCCAGGAGGTTAGGCTGTGCGGCCCAGTGTGCGGAGGTGGGGGCCGCGCTTCCGTGCCGAAGGTGGAAACCGGCTGGACGTCGAAGCGCTCGGCGCTCAGCTGTGCGGAGCCCCTAAGGCCTGCGGCTGCAGGGCTTTGAGGCCAAGCGCGGGGAACGCCCGTATTCTCGTGTGCCGGAGACGCCGGGCTGGAGGTGGGGCCCTTCGGGGCGCCAAGGGGTCGGCCGGGGCCGCAGAGCGACGCGTCCTCGGCGCCGAGATGCGGGGCTCCTGGGGCAGGAGCTGGGCATCCTTCGGCTGCGCCCGCCGACACCGCTCCCGGCCCCCAGACACAGCGGAGAAGCCGGGCGTGTGCCCCCAGATCGAGGCGGACCTGAACTGCACACGGGAGTGCCGGGCCGACGGGGACTGCGCGGAGAACCGCAAGTGCTGCCAGGGCGGCTGCGGCACCATCTGCTCGCAGCCCAACGGTAACCTCGCGGCGGCCCGGCGGGGCGGGGCGGACGGCCGGGCGGCGGGGAGGCGGGCGCACGGGTTCCGGGAAGGGGGGGACCCGAACCCGGGACCCCGCGAAGATCCAGCCGGCGGAAACCAGATCCGCCCGCGCCGGCCCTGGCGTGGCCCGGGGGGAGACAAAGGCGTCACTGAGGCGCGGCCGAGGGTCAGGGCGGTCCCCTGGCCCTGGCTGGCCTCGAATCTCTGGGGCGTGACGGGCTTCCGGGCGCGCACAGCGGGACATTGTTCTGGCCTGTGTGGGGACCCGGGCCGCGGTTTGCTTCCCGGGCCGGCCAGAGCCTGCCCGGCAGGACGCCTCGGATTCCTCCCTCTGTCGGAAAAGGACTTTACAGGAGGATGGCGCTTTTATTTTATGTCTGTGGAAGTGAGCGGCAGAGAAAACTGTTCTCGCCCCAAGTCACATTGCCATCCTGTGGCTGGCAGAGGTTCAGTTTTTGCCTTCGCTATTTGCTGGCTGAGTGGTTTGAAGATATCAGGACCTCGCACCTTATCCTTCTCCCTTGTCTTTAAGACTGTATCTTCCCCTAACGACCAAGGAGAGAGAGCTGGGATGCTTGCTAGGGCTCAAGTCTCTCCACAGACAGGGGACACTGATCAGGGCAAGAAGTAGCCTTAGCGTGGAATCCAGGCCTCTCATCTCCCAGAGGGAAAACCAGGGGATGAGAGGCAGAGCTATGACCCGGGGGGAGGACCACAGTATGTCGTTATTGCCCGTCCACAAGACAGCCCCTGTGATTTTTTTCTCCTCTTTGTTATCTTCCCCCAAGATGCCAGCAGAGGCCGGGAAGTTTTGTAGTTCTGAGGTCCTGGACACTATGAGCAGGGAAGTAGGAGGCGCTCAGGAGGCCTTTCCCATCAGGGGCAGCTTCTGGTATGGAGGTCCCTAACGTGCATCCGAGAGAGGACCAGAAGGAGAGACGGAGGTGTGGAGGGAAAGCAAGAGCCTGACAGACGAGAGAGGTGGAGAGGCGAAGAAGTTTGAGCTGTTAAGTGGATGAAGAGCTTGTTCCCTTGTCTCGGATAGACAGACTGAGGCCAAAAGGGAGAAGGAGACAGGTCCCAGGGCTTCCTGAGCCAGGGAGGGAACCTGGAGGTTTGTGTCCTAGCCCTGCCCTGTCCTAGTCGTGTGGTCCTGAATACATTGCTTTATCTCTCTGAACCTCTGCGTGCTTGTCTACAAAGTGAGAGTGAAAATCCCAAACTGTGAGACTAACATGAGCCTAGATGAAACAGCAGGTGGGAAGTGTCCATCAGGGAGTGGACACTGTATATGGTGATTCGCTTTCTTAGTAAACTGTTTCCTATTTATTCTCTTTTTATCCCAGCACTGAGAGGTCTGGCCCCTTTCAAGGGAATGGATTTCTTTGGACTAGGAAGCCAGGACTCTGTCAACTACTCTCATGGTCTTCTACAACTAATCATCCAGTTCTGTGCCTGTATTTTCTGTTTGACCAGACCTCGCTCCCTGCTCCTTGAGTCAGGAATCAACTCAAGCGGCAGCTGTGCTCTGTGTGTGCGTGTGTGCACGCACGTGTGCACGTAGAAGCCTGGGTACAGGTCTTGTTTAAACCAAACCTCCTGATCAGCAGGGTCATGTTGGGCTACCCCGTCACCTTTCTGTGCCTCATTTCCCTCATCCATGATATAAATGGGTTAAAAATACCCTCTTCGGTGCAGCCGTTTCACATGAGGATTGCAGGCGATCACCAGTTTCCGCAGAGAGCATAGTAAAAGGCACATCTCTCCAGTGGCAGCTCTGGGCTTATGTGTGTGGGTGAAAGGATGTGTGAGTATGTATGCAGGACCGTGTGCTGAGTGATTGTAACTGCAAGTCAGTTCGTGGAAGTGAATAAAGTGAATGTTGGGTGTGTAACCTTCATGCAAGCACTAGACTTCACAGTTTGTGAAGCCTAGTGAGTGCATGGTAGGTAATGCACAGTTGCTAGTGCACAGTCTGGGGCCAGAGTGCCTCTGTTTCAAATCTTGCCTTGGTCCCGTACGACCGTAGATAAATTACTTAACCTCTTAGTGCCTCAGTTTCTTCCTCTGTAAAACTAAGGAAATATTAGCATGCCCTTCCCACTTGTATGGTTATTCAGAAAATTAGATGAGCTAATATATGTCAAGTGCTTGGGAAAGTGTCTGGCATATAGCAAGAACTAATTAAATGGTCACTATAGAAATAATCATTATTATGAAGCAGCTTAATCTTTGGGGAAGAAACAGTAATATTTGCTTCCATTGCTTTTGTAACAAGGCAGTGATTTGCCCCGTGGATGTCACTGATTCTAGGTGACATCTGAAGACTCTGGTGCTCTGGGAGATTTCTGCTCCTTGGCTACAAAGTTGGAAAATGGTAGAACAGGGACTCAGACTGAGCTCTGATGATTCCAAAGCCATCTGGCAGCAGGAGGAGGAGGGATTTGCAGGCAGTCCCTTAGGGACAAATGGGAACAGCTCAGGCCCCTGAGATCAACTCAAGCTAGCAGCTGTGCTGTTTGCAAACCAGGCTGAGGAGCAGCGGGAGATCATGCTTTGACCATCTTCTCCCTCCACCCCTCAGTCTACATCTTCTTACTTCTACTTCTACTCAGAAAAGCCAGGTACTTGCCCCAGCGTGGACTTACCCCAGCTCGGCATCTGTGAGGACCAGTGCCAAGAGGACAGCCAGTGTAGTGGCCCAATGAAATGCTGCCGAAATGGCTGCGGAAAGGTGTCCTGTGTCACACCCAACTTCTGAGGTAGGTTGGAGAAGGAGGTACATTGATGCCCAGGAGTGATGGGTCCTGCAGCAGGTTAAAAAGAAAGGCCTGGGCAAACACCTTGGTGCTTGCCTGTTTGTCCGTTTATTTATTGTCCTTCTATCAACAGCTTTTTATTGAGCACCTATCTTGTGTTATGTACAACTCTAGATGCCGGGGATGCTCTATGAGTGAAGAGATCAGACAAAAATGTCTCTTTGGTGGGATTTATAGTCAAATGGGTGATGAACAAAATAGGCAAGCAGGTTTTGTGGTATATTACAAGGAGATAAATGCCATGGGGAAAAGAGAACACAAGGGAGGTAGGGAGTACCCGGGTGTGTGGGGGGCGGACAGGGACTATTGCTGCAATTTTATGCAAGGTGTGTTAGTTTTTGTCCCTGTGACAAAATACCTGAGCAAATCAACTTAAAGGAGGCAAGATTTATTTTGGCTCATGATTTCAGAGGTTTCAGTCCATGGTCAACTAACATCATTACCTTTAGATATTGGGCAAGGCAGATGTGTAAACATCATGGTGGAAGGGCATGGTAGAAGAAGGCTACTTACCTAATTGGCAGGCAGGAAGCAGAGGGAGCGAGGAAAAGTCAGAGAGGATGGGACTGAGAGCCATATGTACCCTTCAAAGACTGGCCCCAGGGACCTACTTTCACCAGCTGGGCCCCATCTCCAAGTAGTCTATTCAGCTACAATCTCACCAGTGGATTCATGCATTGATGAAGTCGGCACCTTCATGACGTAATCACCTCTTAGGCCCCATCTCTGTACATTACTTCACTAGGGATCAAGCCCTGAATACATGAGTCTTTAGGGAGGCACTTCATATTTAAACCATAACAACAGGACAGTGAGTGAAGGCCTCACCAAAAAGGTCTATAATTAAAAATGAGGGAGTGAGCCATGGGGCTGTCCGGGGAGAGTGTCCCAGGCAGAGGGAACAACAGTTGTAGAGGCAGGAGCATCCTTAGGGTACTTCAGGAGGAACCAGAAGGCTGGAGATGAGTGAGCAGGGGCAAGTGACAAAAAAGGAGGACATGAGATAAGCAGAGCATGGGGCAATTCATTCAAGGGGCTGTTCCCACTGACATTTGCAAAGCCCCCTTGCTGCTGTGCGGGTAGACTGTAGAGGAGCTGGGGCAGAGAGCCAGGGTCCTGTGAGAGGCGTTCTGGACCAGGATGGGGTCGGAGCAGAGAGGTGGCTGGGTTTGAACATGTGAAGTCTGGTGAGGCAATGTCTGCTGATGAACTGGGGTACTCAGGAAAAAGACGGCTTTTCTCTTTCTTTAAGGCAATTCAGTAAGTCAGGAGCTGGAGGGAGCAGCCATGTGCTGGGGAGGGTAACAGAGGCTGGAGGGGCTGAAAGGGTTTAGGGGAGAAGGCAGGAAGCTCTCTCCATGGCCAGTGGGAGGCAGGGGAAGAGTTGAACCTTACCTCTGCCCAAGAAAGGCTTAGTTTTGGGGGACAAATGTGGAAGATACCAGTTAACTTCAGTTTAAGCCATCTAATGTGTGTTAGAGGTATGTTAAGCACTTACTCTGTAGCAGGCCAGGGTTAAATTCAGCCACTTCTACTAACTTTGACCTTGAAAAGAGACAAGAATATGGAGCCTCCCAGCCCCTCATATAATTCAGATTTATAATATTAAGTTGTAAAGCAAGTGTAAAAAAGTAAAGAGGAGGGGTTGGGGATTTAGCTCAGTGGTAGAGCGCTTGCCTAGCAAGCACAAGGCCCTGAGTTCGATCCCCAGCACCTCCCACCGCAAAAAAAAGTAAAGAGGAAAAATGAAGGAAATGATCCAGTACTCCCCCACTGGCTGTGCCAGTTGTTGGGACAGAAAGGTGACCACTGCCACACCCCTACGGCTGAGGTGGACGGATGGATGACACTCCCAGGGCCTGTAGTCAGCACCTGGCATTATGGGTAACAGGCTGAACCATCACACAGGAAGGGATGAGGGGAGGATGGAAGAGAGAGTTGGAGGAGGATTCCCAAAGGGGTGACCCTGAGCCAGAACTGAAAGTGGGTAAAAGGCAGGTAGTCTGAAGTGCAGTGGGATGGTGTTTCTGGCAGAGGGATCAGAAGGAAAATGGACTGGGAAGTGCCCTTTGGTTGAAATCGTTGTCGTGTGCTCCCTTTAAGCAGATCTCAGCAAAGGAAACCTGAAAGTCACTGATGGAATCTATTAGTGCTCAGATGAAGAAACTGAAGCCCAGAGGGAGACAGCCATGCCCAAGAGCCCTTGCTTGCTACTTCAAAGTATACTCTTTAGTGGCCAAGAGGGAGGCCTGGCCTCCCTAGGACCCAGAGCTCTCCTATGATGCCAACCATCTTTTAGGTCCATGAATGCCAGCTACATAGATGGGATTTGCAGGCAAAAAGATCCAGGTTCAAATTTTAGCTCTGACGCTTAACTAGTGTTTACTTCCCCAGGCCACAGTTATTTTGCTTATAGAATGGAGATGCATGAGATCCATTTGACCGGTTCATTTTAGCTCGAGCTAAGGGATGAAGGCATGCTGCAACTTCCCAGTGGTAGTGGGATTCCTAGTGAGATAAATGCCTGTGGACTCCTAGAAGGGCTTTACAGTGGTCACTTGGGATCACTATATACCCAGATGTGTCCTGGGGATGATTTGAAGCAGTAGAGATACATGTAGAACCTGAAGAAAAAGGCAGAAGTCCCAAAGGAGTGACACTTCGCCGTGTGTGTCAGTGTGATACGGTGGCATGGTTAAGTCGGCCTGGGATTTAAACTGCTTGTGCTCTTGTCTAATGTGATGGGTGGTGTCGTTGATGGTATTATTGTGATTTTTCTTCCTCTAGCTCCAGCTACCACCAGCCCGAGGAGCAGGGAAAGGGAATTTCTGCCTGGCCTGGCATCTGGCTCCATCACAGCCACCCTCCTTTCTTTCTGGATCCTGCCTTCTTTCCTAAGCTGACCACAGCTTCCCCCTTTCCCAGACAATAAAGTGACAGCTTTCAGCACTGGTGGAGCCATAGCCTCTGTTCTTATCACTCTGTCCCAATCTTCCAGACTTGGGTTGAGATGAGTAAGCAAGTGGAGGGTGCTGACCAGATCATCCACGCGTGAAGTCCAGGGAGGCAGTCACTCTGAAGTGATGAACATTCGTTCAGGGTTTGGCTCCTGTGTGTTGGCACTTTTTGGGCGAATCCTTGCACCGATCTTGTGATGTTGGTCATTATACTCCAAGGATGATGGATGAGAAAACAGGCTCAGAGAGGTGATGGGAAGCCTCCAAAGTCACTCAGACTCACTGCCAGGCATTCTGATAATAGCAGCAGCATGTACTATGTGTCAGACAAAGAGCTAAGAGATTTGCTCATGTGTCCTGGCTACTCAAAACCCTCAGAGAAGTTAATAACAGTCCCAAGTTATAGATCGGAACTCCAAGTTGTTACTTTCCTGTGGCCACACAGAAAAAAGGTGATGTCTTGGTGTCTTAGCTTTTCTAGAGCCAATGGTTGTAAGAGAGCAGATTTAGTAGAGGACATTTATAGGTTACCATATTCACCCACAAGCCAAATGCAGGACGTGCTGAATGTCTGTCTAGGCACTGGAGACCCGAAAAACGCAATCAAGGGTTGGGAGCCCACAGCACTGTCCCATGTACGTCCGTGTCTGCAGATAATGGCTGAAGAAATCTTCACTGGAACCAGGATACACTCCTCGCAGCAGAGATGACAACCAGAGCTCCCCCGAAGCAACAGCAGCCATCCTCGACGACAGCAAGGCCCCGAGGTCCTTCCTCCATGAGAACAGCCGAGTTCCTTTCAGGAGAACCAGCCGCAGCAGAGCTTCTCCTGGGAAACAGCCCTCCAACTAGCTTCGGCTCCCACTCTGCTTATGTTGCGTCAGCAGCAGTCCTCAGGTCTATCCACTATGCCCAGCGTCACAGCAACTCAGTGCAGCTGGGCATTCTGGATCAAGTAGACCACATTAAGTACACCACACTTGGAATGGTTCCACCTCTTCCTTTTAACTTCTTTCTTAGACTTCATGTCATAGATTTCTTCTTCTTTTCTTCTTCTTCTTCCTTTTCCTCTTCCTCTTCTTCTTCCTCTTCCTCCTCCTCTTCTTCCTCTTCCTCTTCTTCCTCTTCCTCTTCTTCCTCTTCCTCTTCTTCTTTCTTCTTCTTCTTTTCTTCTTCTTCGTCTTCGTCATCTTCTTCTTCTTCTTCGTCTTCGTCTTCATCTTCGTCTTCTTCGTCTTCTTCGTCTTCTTCGTCTTCTTCGTCTTCTTCGTCTTCTTCACTTTTTGTTTGTTTGTTTTTGTGCCAGGGATCAAACGCAGGGCCTTGTGTTAAGCGTCACATCATGAGCTTTCTTACACAGCTCCATCATGCCATGGTGAATGTTACTCATACTGAGAGGTTAAGAAAGGTGGAAGGAGTGTGGAGTTGGGTGTAGTGGAACATAGGGGCCAGAAATGAGGCCCCACAAAGTCTCTCCCTTGTGGAAGTTCTCAGGGGGCTCAGATGACTTTGGCTGTCCTGACTGGACAAAGAAGACAGTGGCCATGGGATATACTCAGGATTCTGTCTCAGACTTTTCCCAGAGAAGATCCAAGAATACTACTTTCCGATTTTCTCCAGTTGCCCACTATTCTCACAGTGGGCCTGCCTGGTCACTTTTGAGTCAGAGGGGGAAATGGCTGGATGTGTTTGTCTTGGCAACATAACTTAGTGTTTTAAAACCATTTTGATAGACCCCATAACTTGAAATCAATTCTGTGGGGAAATTCTGACATCCATGGAACAGAGTGCCATAGCAGTTAAGGACTTTGGGAGTGACCCAACATGAAGACAGTGACCAGCCCTGCCACTTTGCAGGTATGTGGCCTTAGAAACATTGCTGATTTCTTTTAGACTTGTTTTCTCACCTTCCATTTCTTCCTTAGTGTGAATGTGCCCATAAATCACCCAGAAATCTTGGTACAGTGAATATTATGACTCAGTAGGTCCAGAGTTAGGCCTGATATTGTGTAGTTCTAACAAGTTCTTAGGTCACCTGGAGGTTGCTGGTCCCTAGACCACACTTTGAGTGACAGTGGTCCAATCTCATGTTCAGAATCGCATTGAGGTTTACATATAATATTTATAAAGAGTTTAGGGCAGTGCCTGGCACAATGAGTGGCTGTTATTATTCCTCAGACAATGGAAAACTGCAAACTTGGGTTTGAAGAGAAGGCCCTGAAGAAGAATGGGAGATAAAGGGAGTGCCCAAATGAATGCTCCTTCTTCAATTCTGCCCTCCATCCCTGAGTCCAGAGGAAGTTTGGGAAGATTATGGGGAGGGCATTGCAATGCAGTGGAAACGGAATTTTTGGGGATCAAGGAAGTCCCTGTTTTGTTCCCACCTTGTGACCTTAAAGAAATCCCTGCCCATCTTTGAACCTCATTTACCTCTCTTGAAATAAGTAAACAGATGATGGATACCCATGTTTTTCTTCTCTCCCTCCAAATAGTAGTAATTGGTATGACTTAAGGAAATCAACAGATTCCAGGACACAGGCTCTTCAGTCCCCTCCGCATGTGGCAGAAAGATATGATATAACTTTTAACCAATAAAGATTTTCATAAAAATTCATTAGTTTTTACTCAAAATGGTCTTTAAAACTTTTGTTCCTTCCTCTATTCTCTTTTCTTCCCCAGTATCTGTTGTAACCTTATCTTCTATGGACACAAAAATCTTATCCTTCTTAATGTAGGCCCCCCCTTTCTTCTTTCTGATATTTTTTCACTGGTGCATGTTAGTAATACAGAATAACAAGATTCATTTTGGTATATTCATACATAACACATTTTGATTATTTTCATCTCAGTTACCGCTCTCTGTCTTCATTAATTCATTCATTCATTTATTGGTGCTGTGGATCAAACTCAGAGCCTTGCACTTGCTAGGCAAGTGCTGTACCACTTGAGCTAAATCCCCAGCCTTGTAGGCCCTTTTAATGCCGTGCCCCAGGTTTCCAAATTCACCCTCACTCCACTCCACCTCTGTCTTTGAATGGGCAAAAACAGTAATTCATACTAAGATGTGAAAGACTCTTCTAAGTTTTCCCAGTGTATTTGTACATATGTGTGTATTCTATAGATTCTTGTGATTTTAAACATGATGGCATCATTAGTAGAATTTCAGGCACAGAGATGAAGTCATTTCAGGACTAGAACAGGGAGAATAAATTTGAGGGTGAAGGACTGCATCTCTCATTCACACACACAAACAAAAATGCCCTCAATGGCCCTTGAGCAATCCTACCTCCATGGAGGGCTGTGTTCTTGCTAGGAAATCAGGTGACTTTGCAGATTTGCTTACATATTTCTGCAGAAAAAATTGTTGCTGTTGCCTTTGCAGCATCCATAGAGAAATAGCTTACATTCGTGAGTATTTAAGTTGTAAAACCATTTCTGGAAGGAGATTCAACAAGGGGTATTTTCTGCAGGAAGATTGAATATACTTAGGATGAGGGCGTTGGTAGGGTCTGAAAGAGAAAGTGGTTAAGAGAAGCTAAATCCGTCACCATCCTGCCTGTTAGTCCTACTTGCTGGGGCTGTTGGTGGCCAGGATGTGGTGGTGAGCCTCTCTCGAGCAACTGTGCTCTGAAGCTCTTCCCACCCAGCTTGGTTCTGTCTACCTCCAGGAAAGGTGAGCTTTTCACTTCCAGAAGTAGCCTGATGTAGTGAAAATCCCATGCTTACTTTGAATCCAAATTCTAGCTCTGCCACTTAACACTGTGTGAAGTTGTATAAATTTAGCTTCTCCAAATCTCCACTTTTTCATTTATGGTATTAGTAAGTTGAACTCCCATCATCAACAGATGTTCTTCTGGATCTGATTTTCTAGAGTAAGATCTCTTGGGTTTCCACCCCCTAGTCTCAGAGCCAATACTAGAATGGATGGTTGGTGGGGAAAGGATAGGATTTGATCTGAGAGCAAGGTTCAGACTTGATTTGGTAATTTTCTAGTTGTGTCATCATAGACAAATGACCTATTTCATTAAATTCAGCTTCTTGTATAAGTGGGTCTAATATCCACATCTTAGGCCTACTGAGGGATCAGAGATAATGAATGAAAAGCACTGATACATAGAAAATAAATTGACAATTGATAACTGCTTTCAATCATTCCTTCCCTCCTTCGTTCTTCACAAAGACTCTTGAAAACAGACCTTATTGTGCTCATTTCTGCAGCCCTAGTGCCAGCACAGACCTGACTCTTAACTCTTAGTAAATATTTGTTAACAGAAAACAACAGTAGCCACAAGCCCCTCCAAAGCAGTGTTAGAAGTTTCTTTGTATTCACCTGTCATGTTCCTGTCACTGTGTGAGTGCTTTAATCTTTACAGTTACTCTTCACAGTAGCTATTATAATTCCAACATTACATGAAAAAATAAGACCAGCGAGATAAAGCACCTCTCCTAATGTCGTGCTAGGAAGTGATGGGACCAAGAATCAAACCCAGTACAGGTGCATTGCTAAAGTCTTGTATTAGTTACCTTTCCAGAGTCAATGGTCTGTAAGAGAGCAGATTTAATACAGGACATTTATGTTACAATATTCACCCATAAGCCAAATGCAGTAAGAGTGCTGAATGTCTGTCTATGCACTGGAGACCCAAAAGATCCAACCAAGGGCTGGGAGCCCACAGCACTGTCCCGTGTCTGCAGATGATGGCTGAAGAAATCTTCACTGGAACCAGGATACGATGCTCGCAGCAGAGATGCAGATCAGAGCTCCCCTGAAGCAGCAACAGCCATCCTCGATTACTCCAAAGCTCCAAGCTCCTTCTTTGACTTGAACAGCCGAGTCCCCTTCAGGAGAACCAGCCGCAGCAGAGCTTCTCCTGGGAAACAGCCCACCACTATCTTCTGCTCCATTCTCCTTTATGTTGCATCAGCAACAATCCTCAGGTGGATCCTCCACACCCAGAACCACACCAGCTCAGTCCAGCTGGGCATTCTGGCTCAAGTTGACCACAATAATAAGTCTACCCCAAGTCTACAGGTTCTCAATCTATCTTCATTTTTGTAGGATGGATGGACAGATAGATGGATGGATGGATGGATGGATGGATGATCGTTCCTATGGTAGAATTTCAGGCAGCAGCCTAGGCAAAGGAGAGACTCAAGCTCTATCTTAACCTCTTATCTGCAAGGCTGACTTTTAAGAGTAAATGATAATGGGAAAAAGCAGAATAGCTTGTGCACTCAAAATGGGAGGCTGAGTGAGGCATACTGGAGTGTTCCTGAGATCCTGGCCAAGCAGGATCACACTTCACCCCCAACTCTTACAGGTGACTCCACGGAGGCTGAAGTCTACATGATTTTTAATTTTCTCCATCCTGCCTATCTGTTCTTCCATTCCATTAAGCCAAAGGAACTTGTGTAGTGGGAATAATGATCCCCCCTCTCCTCCCTATGTGTATATTTTGAGTGTGACAAAAGCTAATCTAAGTGTTTTACACAAATCTATTAAGAGCTAAGTTATACTGAGAGCTTTACATATACCATATTTAATCACTAAATTATTATTTGTGTGTGTGGGTGTGTGTGTGCGCATGCCAGGGATCGAACTCAGGGCCTTGTGCTTGCTAGGCAAGCACTATACTGAGCTAAATCCCTAGCATTTAATCAATAAATTAGATCAAATCATTAGTTTTATTTTATAGAAGGAGAACCTGAAGCTGAGAGGGGCTAAGTAATGTTCTTGAGGTACGGAGTTGGTAAGTGGTGGTGCCAGAACCTGAACCCAGGTGTTCCCGACTCCAAGTGTGCCTGTCCTGTGGACTGGCATGTTCCTTTTCCTTACAACGGGGGTTTCCTCACTTGAGTGAGCATCAGGATTACGCAAGGCTTTTTAGAACACAAACTGTGTGAGAAGCAACCCCGGAGTTTCTGATCCACTAGGACTGGGTATTAGTAACTTCTTGGTTGATGCTACTGCTGTTGCTGGGCTGGGGAATGAACTTCGAGAACCACTAGCCTATGAGATCACTGGGAAGTTTAGGATTCCATTTATATATAAGAATCTGTAGTTCCACGTATATTGGGAGCTGTTTGTGCAAGGGTGGTCACTAGCACCTTGACAATGATAACCTCTGGGAGGTAGGATTTGACAAAGTTTTACTTTCTCCCTCATATTTTGCATAATATAATACATATTTTGTTTGTTTGTTTGTTTGTTTGCATTGCTGAGGATGGAGCCCAGAGCCTTGTGCACATTAGGCAAACACTCTAGCTAAGTTATATTCCCAGCCCTGTGTATTTTTAAAACGGAATCCTACTGGCTGTTCAAAATCTTGGAAACTACTGCTAACTGTTCCCATTTCCATCGGATTTTCTGAACATACTATGTGTATTAGTCAGTTTTCCTCTACTGGGACACAGCATCTGACACCCACAGTTTGAAGAAAGAGAAGTTTAATTTGGCTCAGTTCATGGTCTGCTGGCTCTGAGACAAAAACAACACGGTGGAAGGGTGTGGCAAAGCAAAGATGCTTAGCTCATTGTGGTCAGGAAGCAGAGCAGGCGGTCAGTGCCAGGGAGGAATGGGCCAGCCACCTTGTCTAATTCTCAAGGCCAGGGCTCCATGTCCCACGCAGACACACCCACAAGTGTGCTTTACTGATCTAGGTATTTCCTAATCCAATCAAATTGACAAATAATGATTAATAGTCACATTACGATTCATCTTCTCACTTCCACTCGCAATTTTTAATCTAAAGCAAAGAAAGTGGTCCAGGAAGACAATTTTTCCTACAAGGAAGTCTGACTGGCTAGTCCGTCCTTCCCCAATTTGGGCTCCTATCTCCCTTTCTTCAATCCTGCCATGAGCCCAGACTTTGAAGCCCCTTATTCCTGCTGTCCTTTTCCTATTTTCTATGGCACTTTTACCATAGAAATTTTGCTATAACATTTCTCCCACTAGAATATGCATTCCATGAAGGCAGCATCATTGGCTCATGGCTTTAACTCCAGCACCTAGGACAGTGCCTAGCATATAGCATGCACCCAACATATCTTTGAAGGAGTGACTTGACTTTATTCCCTATCCTGTGGAATAAGAAATGGACTCTTTATGTGCTGCTGGGCCTATTCGCAGTCTACTCTTTGAAATCACATATTCCATATTCCCAGTCCACACTTCAAGATCTCATATTCCGTAATAACCTTTCAAAAATTGAAGTGGAAGCTCTTGGCAAATGGTGAGAATCAGGAGAAAGCAGAGAGAGCCCTGGAGCTGCATGGTGTGATCCAGCAGCAGCTCAGTCTGGGATTCCCTTTTTAGGGAGACAAAGGACCAATGGACCTGTTACTCATGGTTCTGATTGTCTACAAAACAGAGTAGACATTAAACCATAGCTCTAATTCTCCCCTCTTATGCTTATCAAACCTAGCTACCAAGGACAGTTTATTGCCACTTCAGGGTACAAGTCCTTTTAACAATAATAAAACAACAGTTACCACTTGTTGAGTTCTTTTATTTTTCCAGGCACCATGCAAAGTACTCCTCATGCAATGAATGCACGCAGGGACACCATGAGACGTAGAATCCCCGTGCTGTGTTTTGGATATGGTTTGCATGTGCTAGCCAAGGTTCATGTGCTGAAACCGTGATCTCCAGTGTGATGGCTGAGAGACGGTGGAACCTTTACAAGATGGGGCTTAGTGCAAGGTAATTAGGCCATCGAGGAACTCCCTTCAAAGAGATTAGTGTGTTGTCATGAGACCCCAGTTAGTTCCTTTGAGAGTGGGTTGTTAGACGAACAAGCCCTCTCTCTCTCTCTCTCTCTCTCTCTCTCTCTCTCTCTGTGTGTCACATGCACTCCTGCCTGATGCCATCTGTCATATTGTGACACAGCTAAGGGGACTCTCACCAGAGCTCAAACTGCTGGGGACACCTCATTCTGAACTTTCAGCCTCCAAAACCATGAACTAAATAAAACTCTTTTAAAATAAGTCGCACAGTCTCAAGCACTTTTTTTTTTAATGACAAGAGGAAATAGACAAGTACACCCTATTTTGTAGGTGAGGAGACATTAAATTGCCTTGACCATTATTACACAGATAGCAAGTTTCAGAGCCTGGACTGAGACCCTGGGTCTGTCTCACTCCAATTCTTTATGCCATTCATTCATTCACCAAACACTTGTCAAAGGCACACAGTGCACTTGGCATAGGATCCTGTGCTGCCTTCACCCCATTTGCGTGCTCTCAGGGAATTATGGAAACACACACACATAGTCTGGGAGTCCAAAGTTGTTACCTGGTTGGAGAAGGAACAGACTTAGTATATTTAAATAGAAAAGTCAAAAAGCCCAGTGTATGGGTTGGGGGTTTAGCTCAAGTGGTAGCGTGCTAGCCTAGCAAGTGCAAGGCCCTGAGTTCGATCCCCAGCATCCAAAAACAAAACAAAACAAAACAAAAACAAACAAACAAAGCCCAGCATAGGAGGGTCTAGCTTTGTGTGTATCTTAGTTACTTTTCTCAGTCCTAAGACAAAATACCTGGTGCCCGCAAGTTAAAGGAGGAAAGGTTTATTTCCACTCACATTTTGTAAAGGTTTCAATCCATAGTAGGCTGGCACCAAGGCAGTGTGGCACAGCAGAGGAGAAACAGTTCATGGCATGGCAGGCAGCAAAGCAGCAGCAGCAGCAGCAGCGAGCCTGCCCTTCCCTTCTATCCCAAATAGGCTACAAACCTTTTGGTTGGTGCCACCCACACCCAGGTTGCGACTTCTGTTTTCACAACTCCACTACTTCCAATCAGCGGACTAATTTAGTACCATACACCCTTAATCCTGGCATCACATGCCCTAGATCCAGGAAGCTCTGAAATGCCCCATCTGTGAGTGTGTGACACTTTGAGGGGGCATCTGGATACAAGCCATAACAGTGTGGTTCAGAAGGTCATCCCGCCTAGAGACATACCCCAATCACCAGAATCCAGCACATTTCCCTTCTGCCTCTTTTCCTGGACTAATTTTTTTTTTTTAAGACAAAGCTCACTTGCTTTAGTGGAATTTAGTGAGCCTCAGACTTGAAACCTGAAGGTGTACTTGAGTCCAGTTAGTCTTTTTTAAAATTATTGTCTCATATATTTTTCTTCCTTTTTTTGGAGAAGGAGAACTGGGGATCGAACCCAGGACGTTCACACTAAGCTACATTCCCAGGCATTTTTTATTTTTTATTTTGAGACAGGTTCACTAAGTTGCCCAGGCTGGGTTTGAACTTACAGTTCTCCTGCCTTACCCTCCCAGAGTGCTGGAATTACAAGTATGTGGCATCTATTTCTTTATTACTTATTTTAAATTGACAAAAATGTGTGTATTTGTGACATACAACATTATATGAACTAGGTAGACATTGGGGGCTGACTAAATTAAGCATTTTCATACGTGTTACCTCAATGTGTGTGTGTGTGTGTGTGTGTAGTGAGAACACTTAAAATCTATTGTCTTAGCAGATTTCAAGTATGCAATATATCGTTATTGTCTGTAGTCACCATGTTGTACAATAGATCTCCACAATTTATTTCTCCTAAGTGAAATTTTGCGTCCTTTGACTAACGTCTCTCCAATCCCTTCACACTGCCAGTCCCCAGCAACTACCATGCTACTCTCTGCTTCTATGAATTTCATTTTTTTGGATTCCAGATATAGGTGTGTTCCTAAAGTATTTGTCTTTCTATATCTGCCTTATGTCCCTTAACATTATGTTCTTCAGGCTCATGGCAGGATTTCCTTCTTTTTAAAGGCCAAATAGTATTCCACTATACATATGTAGCACATTTTCTTTATTCATTCATCTTTTGATGGGCACTTAGGTTGGTTCAATCCAGCTACTCCTGACTTGGGTGAGTCATTTAACTTCTTTGAGCCTCAGTAATCTAGAAATTAGGATTTATAGATGAGAAAAACTTATCATAGTACCCAGAATAGGCAAAAAATTCAGTGATTATTCAAATGTTTCATGCACTATAAATGCATGCCCAGGAATATGCCATTTACAAGTGTGTGTGACACACAATGCCATTTTGGAAACAAGAGTGTTAACTGGATCGATGCCATAACTGATCCCTATTGGAATGCGTTCCTCACCTTTGTACATTAATTGTAGTTCTTCCTTTACTTTGAATCCCCTGAAGCCATGGTACTCATCGCTAGGCCATTGCTTCTTTCAACTATAAACAATTTTTGGTCGACCCTTTCACCATCTGCTGATCTTTACTGTTTACTCCACATTTATTTCCTTGAAGGTGTTTCTGAAGGCCACATTTCGACCTCCCTGTGGTACCTCTTTTGTACTTCAGTAGATTCACAGACATTATCCTCAGTATTTCCTTACTTTACCCTTTTGGATGGTCAAATCTGTTCATTAGAAGACAAAATAATAGGAAGTGAAAAATTGCTTTTTAACATACCATTCAACTCCAGGGACATTTGCAGTATCTGGAGACATTTTACACTATGACAAGCTGGGGGTGAGGAGCATATCTAGTGGGTAGAGGTCAAGGATGCTGATAAATACCCTACAATGTCCACAATAGCCCCCCCACAACACAGAACTATATGTCCTTGAATTTTAATTGTGCCGAGGTTAGGAAACTCTACAGAAGATATATAGATATAGATATAAACGCTTTTTTAAATTATAAGATATTTCCTTTGTAACACCACAGTAAGGACTCAAGGCAATCGGGGGCAGTGCTTGATGAGGGATGGCTGTATTTATTCAGCCAAAGGGGTCTTCAGAGTGGGTGTGAGAGGAACTAGGCTTTGAAAAGTAGGCCTTGTGTACCCAGGTTGCCCTGCAGGTTCTTTGGTCATGACTCAGGGTCTTGGTTCTTCCTCAGGTGATCCGGGTGGCAGTGTTTCTGTAATTCCAGAAGATGGAGACCAAGAGTTAACATTTACTAAAAGTACACACAGAAGACAGCAGGCAGCTTTTGCTAATTATCTAGCCCTTATACTCATCGAAGGAGACTCACTCTGGGTCAACCGTATGTATGAGCACGTGTGCATGAGTGTAAAGAATAGCTAAACTAATTTCAATTAAGACCTGTTGATCTGGGTGAAAGAAATAAATGAAGGTGAGATTTTTAAAAAACAGTTCCTCCACTCGGGTTTTAACATCCATATAACCTTTATCTTTTCCAGACGGAGAAAGGAGTTTAAAGTCATATGAGCACCTAGTATGTGTCAAGGAATTTTCTTCCTTGTCTCATTAATTTCTCATAAAAAGTTCTTGGTGTCAGATAGCATCATCCCCATTTTATCAAATGGGAGAACCAGAATTTAGAAAGAAGGCATGTTTTGTACATGGAACAAATACACTTATCATAAACATATGAGTAGGAGGGCCCTCGCTGTTGTCAAGGATGGCTATTATTCACTTCAGGGGAGCTCTGGTCTCCATCTCTGCTGCGAGCATCACATCCTGGTTCCAGTAGAGATTTCTTCAGCCTTTTGATGCAGACATGGAGGCACCTGGGACATTGCCGTGGGCTCTCAGCCCTTGACTGGATCTTTTGGTCTCCAGTGCATAGGTAGATGTTCTGCACTCTTCCTGCATTTGGTTTGTGTGTAAATGTTGTGACTTGCATTTGTTCTGTATTAAATCTGCTCTTTTGCAAACCATTGACTCTAGGAAAATAACTAAGACAGTCACAGTTACTGGAAGTTCAAGCCTTGGACAAATATCTAGAATGCATTTGTCTTCTAATGAACCTCTTCCTCAGACACGTATGATTTCACCACTCTCCGGAGGTGCAATGTGTGTGCATCAGCATAGGTGTGTGTGTGCTCGTGCACCTGTGTGTGCTGTGCACCGTGTATGTGGATGCTCTCTAACATGACCTCAGGATAAGCACTCATATTCAGCACTCCTCTACGCTGACTGCCACAAGAAGAGCCCTGCTTACTTTTTTTTTTATTGGTATCTTCTCCATGGTCTGCAATTGGATGGGTTAAGTCAGCCAACAATGACTAGAATGACAATAAGTGTTGCTTAGCTTGATAGTTCAGATGCACATCTGTGGCTCTGGTTTAATTCTTAATTGTGCCTCTTTATACTTTTCAAAATGTCCTACTTGTATGATAAATTCACATCCATATCCTGGTTATTATCTACTTTGAAGATGTGCCATCTCTCTTTCTCCGCTAGTACTTAGGCCTAAATGTGTTGTTCCAAATTTCAGATGTGAGGAGGGAGATGAGGGCCTAAGCCATGTGACAATATCTTATTTTAATACAATTTTTAAACTTGCACTGAGTAGGGCTAAGCGCCTGTCTACTTTGTGTCATATTTGGCTCTTGCTTTGCCTGTAAATAGGGAGCACCCTCAAAGAAGAAGTGAGAAGTTGGTCAGGACTTGGAAACTCCTGAATCTCACACATACCAAATCTCACACCTAATATCCAATGGAAGTGGCTACTGAAGGCTCACACCTGAGTTCTTTGTGGAAATTTCCTTGGTCAAAGGGAGTCACATCACCCATATCTAGTAACTGGTCAAATGCCTGGTCTCCTTTTCTTGATTGCATACAAATATGAAGGTCCATTTCTGCTCCAGATCTCCCAGTGGGCTTGGCATAGGAGGCTGGTGTTTCAATTTCTATATTATTTATTTATCCATCTATACATTTCTATCCATACATTAACCTACCTTTTCAAACGCCAAGCTGTAGCACAGTGCCTAAGAGGGAAAGGAAGTTGACTTTGTAAGACTCGGCAATGAATTAGCTTTGGTTAGGGAATTGGAGAAAGGTTAGGGAGTAGGCGACATCTTAGACATGAGGAGTAGAGTACACTGGAGCTGAACATACCTCTGACATCACCATGTCCTCCTTCTAATCTATCACTGAACTTGAAAGAACACTCAGTGTGCTCATTTTGCTTGGTAAATTAATGTGCAGCAAGGAGGAGGTCAGTGGCAAAAGGGACAGAAAATTGTTCAAAAGGATAAATATGAATCACACATGATATGTTCTCACTGGACAATAATTGGCAGGAAAGGTAAATTAAAGATAAGTCTTTCGGAGCAAAAATTAAAGTACAAAGAGTCAAGAATGTATAAAAGTATAAATATGAATTTGAAGTGGTATCTTTTACATTTAGTAATATTTATCAATAATATGATATTAAGTCAGAAAGGTATTAGACTAGTAGTTCCTGAACTCACAGTAAACCAGAATTACCTTCGGAGTTCTATTTATTGATTGATTTCTAAATTCAATTTTTTAAAGACTCTAGAACTCTGAATTTTAGGGGTAACAATATCAGTAAGCCACTGCATTAGATGATTTGGATTATTTTTTTAATTGGTTTATTCAGGTATTTTATTTATTTACTATAATTATTAGCATATATTAATTGGGCGAATTAATGGGTTTCTCTGACATTTGCACGCAGACAGTGTATTTCAAATGCCGAAATGGGTACCTTCCTTCCACGTCGCCTGCTGGATCATACCCTGTCTGCAATTTCCTAGAACAGCTCAGACATCAGGACTTGTTGATTTGAAGTGTACATCTCACCCAGTGAACGTGGAAACTTCTATCCAAACACAAAACCCAGATCTCAGTGACAGTTACATGGGTTCAGTTCTCCTTCCCGGTAAGTTATTTCCACAGAGTACGGCTGGCTTGAAGGATCCTTTCTTCGCTCATTCCCAGCGGTACAGGTGTGTTAACTGCAGCCCAGCGAGAGAGCAACTGGCTTGTCACACAGAGATTAAGGGCCAGCGTTAGAGATCAATTCCCCAAGCTCAAGACTGTTACTATTATTGGAACTAGTCTATATTCACCCTGTTATTTTGGAGTTTTGTTTGTTTTTTATGTAGTTCAGACTAGCCTTAAGCTCACTATGTGTCAACTGACTATGTGTCTCAGGAGCAATGCTCCTGCCTCAGCTTCCCAAGTGCTGGGATAACGGGCATGTACCACCACACCTGGATATCCTGTTATTTTGGAGAATGTTCTTTCTGGTTCTCCCTCTAGTCCCAGTCATTTCCTAATGTTCAGGTTTTTCCAGTGATAAAGTAAAATAGCAAATGACCTCAGTGCTGCTTGCTCCTGGCCATTTATGTTCGACAGGGTACACCTTGAAAGGTAAAACTCACCCCAGAGGAATATGGGACCCACAGCATGATTCCAGCCTTCAGGAACCAGTTGTGGGGAAGGAATCTATCACACCACATCACACAAGGGCAGCAACCCCTCTGGCGAGAAAATCCTCTTTGGTTCAGTGGAACTTTGGCCTGAGAGTCCCTCTACATGACAGATCCCACCCCCACCGCAGCAAGCAGGGTTTCTAGACACAGATGCAATTCTTTTTGTTTTTAAACAGAAAGGACTTGTATTTTTAAAATTTGGTACAGTTTACAGACTCACTAGCAGGACTGGAAAATGAAGTTAGGAAAATGGGTGAGAAGATGGAAGGTTTCAAGGCCAGTACCACAGGTCAGCTGAACACTGGACACTGGGTATCCATCTTTCACCATTGATGCCATTACCATTATCTCTGCTACTGCTGCTTTCTGAAACAGGGTGACACTGTATGCTTCTACTATCAAAATGAATTCTCCATTGTCTCTGCCTCTTTGCTCACTGGCCCCCAGTTCAATATCTGAGGTGAGAGTGTCTGATTGTCAGCCTAAGTCAACCACTCATTTCCTAGCTGCAAGGGAGGCTGGGAAGGTGAATATGCTGGTTACTTACATATTGTATCTCAGCTCCAAACCCATCCTTCTGTACTCTTCTCTGCAATGCTGGGAATGGGACTCTGGACACTAGGTTTCCAATTTGCTTCTAGTTGGTCTCTATGAATGGAGGCATTCAGGGGAAACTGACAGACAAAATAAAGGGAGAAGGGGTCTTATCCTGTTTCTGGTGCTATCAGATGGTCCTGGATCCTTCTGGCATTCTCCAAACCAGCTGCATTCCAACTCCCCAGAGATTACCTGTACCAGCTGACTCTGCCTCCCCCCAGTCCACTGAACCAAGCACCATTTGAGCCTCCAGAAGTCTGAACACAAGCTGCTGCAGGTTCTAGAAGACAGAGTACAGCCACACAGCTCCCACTGTTGCATCTGGCATCCTTCTATTAACTCTTATGTTCTTCTAATAATAATCACTTATTCTCCCAAATACAGGAGTGATGGATGCCTCAGCGTCTATTTTTCCATCCACTCTCCCGAAGTCATGTATCTAGTTTACAGTATTAAATCCTCTCCATTTGGGACGGCTGATAATGGCGTATATGTTCTTGGATGGACCCTGATTAATAGAGTGAGAACCTGGCTCTGTCAGTTTTTACCTCCCACCAAGACTCCACCCTGATTGCCAATGATGCTGCAGGGTCTGGCAGCCCCTGATCACTCTTCAGACCGGGATTTTAGCTCCACCTTTGCTGTGGATGTGCTGTTGTTTGGGTCTTGGACAAGTCCAGCCCCTGTTAGAAGTTTCTATTTGTATGTTTTTAAAATCAGGTACTAGAGCTGGTGGAGTTCTCTAGGCCCCTTACTGCAGACATTTTCTGAGTTTCTAAACCATTGAAGCTTCCTCTTATCATTTCTGGTTCCAGGGGCAGCTGCACGGAGAGAACAAGGAGAGGAAGATGAGCAGTCCTGGCTCTGACAACACCTTGGAAAACACCTAGAGATTCCACTTGAGGTGACTCCCGGGGTCTGGTGAGCAGAGTAATAGGGAAACAGTTGGCAATAAAGAGATCCAGGCCCTTCCAGCTCCACTGAGGTCCTTCAAGGCAGGAGCTCCCTGTGTTCAGCCCCCAGGGCTCTGAGTTCATTCCTGAGCAGAACAGGTGAGCAGATACTATCAAGCACAAGGCATGCTCTGGCCATTCCCAGGGGCCTTGTCGGTCCAGAGGCCCTGGAGACAGAACAATCTGTTCTAGTCACTGGAGTGTGTAAACCCCAGTCAGGGGTAGAAGGGTGACAAGGGAATGGATAAGTATCAGGTTCTTATCAGATTTGGCATGAGCCCTGTATTGATGTATTTTCTCAAACTTAGAGGTACTCTTTGACAGGAGGATTGCCAGGGTGGGGAGAGGGGATGATCAAAGTATGTTACACACGTGTACGGATCTGCCAAAATGAAGCCCATTAATCTGTATAACCAAGATGCACTAATAAAAACCACCACCTTGATGCTATAGATAGAAAACAGGCCCTAAAAGGAGCATTCCTCCACCCCACCCTGCCCCAACCAGGGCACACTTGCAACACAAGACAAACTGGGATTCAACTTTGGGTCTCCTTATTCCCAGAAATGTGCTATCTTCATAGGCTGCAGACCAATTGTGGCTTATTGGTCATTTGGTCTGGATCTTAAAGATGCACAGGAGTGAAAAACAGTCCCCAGCAGAACAGACTAACTCAAGATGTGGAGGCAAGAGCAAATGTAAATGTGGGGAAACGCCATCCATGAGGGACTGAGTCAGATGGACATTTTGCAAAACTGCAAAATTAGCATGTTTTCAGGACTGTCAGCCCTCCCCTGCCCCAATCCCCCTCCTTTCAATGATTCCAACATTTTCTTTAATTCCCTTCCTTACCAGAAGCAGGCACCAATAAACCTATTTTTAATGATAAGACATTTGGCACAGTTTTATTGCAATTGTTCAGAATTTTAGTGTCAGAATATTACTGGTTTATTTCACAGTATATAAATTACTTAAAAACATGCCTTATTTATTTTGAGAGCCATTTTTTAATAATAACATGAAACTTTATTTTCTCAGTAATTATTTGGTTTTAAGTATAAATGTTTTAAGCAGCTTTATTGAGATATCGTTGACATATAAAGTTGCATACATTTAATGTGTACTACTTGGTATTTTTATATCTATATCTATATATATATACACACTGTAAAACAATCACCACGTTCTAATGAATTAATATTCAAGAAAATTAACATGCTTATTACCTAACACAGTTACCCTTTTATTTGCGACCAAAAAAAATTTAAGATCTACTCTTAGCAAATTTCAAGAATAAAATACAGCATTGTTAACTAAAGTTACAATACTGTACATTAGATCTCCAGAACTCATTCACCTGCATAACTTAAATTAAAACTTCGTACTCTTCTCCTTGGTTTCCCCTTCCCATCTCCCTGGCTACCACCATTCTATTCTGCTTCTACAAGTTTGACTATTCTAAATCCCACATATATAGGAAGAGCATGCAACATTTGTTTTTCTGTGTCTGGCTTATTTTACTTAACATAATATCCTTTGGTTTCACATTGTAGGAAATAGCAGGATTTCTTTCTTTTTAAGGCTAAAAAATATGCCAGTGTATATATATATACGTCACATTTGCTTTATCATCCCATTGATAGGCATTTAGGTTATTCACATGTCTTGGCAATTGTGAACAATGCTGTAATAAACAGGATTATAGATACCTCTTTGAAACTCTCTTAGGAGTTTTAGAGTTTGGGTCTTTTATTTAAGACTTTAATTGATTTTGAGTTGACTTTTGTGTATGGTGTGAGATATGGACCCAGTTTCATTCTTTTGTGAATAGAGACCTGGTTTTCACTGTACAATTTGTTGAAGAGACTATACTTTCCCTATTGTGTGTTCTAGTCGCTCTGTCAAAGATCAATGACTATCAACACATGTGTTTAGGTCTAGGTTCCCTGTTCTGTTCCATTAGTCTATATGTCTGTTTTTATGTTAGTACAATACCATTTTGCTTAACATAGCTTTGCGTTATAACTTAAGTCAAGAAATGTGAGGCCTACTGCTTTTTTCTTCTTTCTCATTATTGCTTTGGCTTTTGGGTTTGTGCGTGTGTGTGGTTCTACATGAATTTTAGAATTTTTTTCTCTTTCTGAAAAACAATGCCATTAGTGTTTTGATAGGGATTGCATCTGAATCTGCAGATTTCTGTGAATATTATTGGCATTGTGACAATGTTAATCTTTTCAATCCATGAACACAGAATGTCTTTCCACCTGCGTCTTTTTTTGTTGTTGTTGTTTTGTTTTGTCTTTTTATCTTGGGTGCTGGCCATCAAACTCAGGGCCTTGAGCTTGCTAGGAAAGTGCTCTACCACTTGAGCTAAATCCTCAGCTCCTCACCTGCGTCTTTTAAAATTTCTTTCATCATTTTTTAATAATTTTAGTGTAGAAGTGTTTCATCCCTTTGGTTAATTACTAAGTGTTTTATCTTTTGTTGTTAATACTGTAAATGAAGTGGTTTTCTGAAATTCCTTTTTGGATAGCTTCTGTTGGCATACTGAATCACCACTGATTTTAATATATTGGTTTTGTTGTCCTGCAACTTTTTTTGGTGCTGGGGATCGAATTCAGGGCCTTGTGCTTACAAGGCAAGTGCTCTAACCACTGAGCTAAATCCCCAGCCCTGTCCTGTGACTTTTTTTTTGTCCTGTGACTTTAAATGAATTAGATCTAACAATTTTTTGTACAAAGACCTTAGCGTTTTCTATATATATGATCATGTCATCTGCAAAGAGGTAATTTTACCTTACTGGTAGACTTCTTTAGTGTTTTTTCTTTTCCGCCACTGTTGGACTAATCCTTAAATAGCCTCCAATCAGCAGGATCAAAAACTTTAGAATCACTTGGCAATACTTGAAAGTGCAAATTTCTGGGTTCTACCCCTGGAAGCAGCAATTTACCAGGTTGGGAGGACTCACATTTTAAACAAGTACCCCCTGCCGAGTGACCATACTCTAAGTGTTTGTTAAAAGCATTTTCAGAAACAGTAATCAGTTTAGCCAGCCTATTTATTTATTTATTAGAGTCTTCCGAGATAGGGGCTGTCTGTGTAGTTTAGGCTGGTCTTGAATGCATCATGTAGCCGAGGCTAACCTTGAGCTCACAGTGATCCTCCTGCCTCAGCCTCTCGAGTGCTGGAATTACAGTTGTGCACCACCACACCCGGCTCAAGCCGACCCTTTTTAAAGACAGGGAAACTGAGAGATGGCATCAATGGCATCAATGGCCAGTCCACGTCAGCCTCTCTTCAGAGCCTCTTGGCTCAAGCCATCCCAAAGAATAAATTTGTTGGGAAGAGATGGCAAGTGTTGGTGTGCTGTAATCATGAGCTTCCTGCATGAGGCTCCCTCCTGGAGCCTGGCAGCCTCATCGTGCCCAGATTTTTGGAAATCCCTTTTGACCTTCCCCAAGGCAAATCCTCTCTCCCCACCCCTTGCTTTCTCTCTGTCTCCCCATCTTTATTACTGATTTCTGTGAATAAATTTTCCCAAACTTAGAACACTAAAACAACCACACAAAAAAATGCAATCATTTTATTTTTCTTATAATTTTGTGGGCCAAGAATTTGAGAAGGAATCAGCTCAGGCTGTCTGTGTTAGTCAGTTTTTGGTTGCTCTAAATGTCTGCAAAAAGCAATTTAAAGGGGGAGAGATTTATTTCATCTCGTGGTTTCAGGAATTTCAGCCTAGAGTCATCTGACTCCACTGCTTTTCTGGAGGCAGAAATTTCATGGAAGGGTGTAGCAGAAGAAAGCTCTTCACCTCATGGCGACCAGGAGGCCAAGAGGGAGGGAAAGCGCCCAAGAAGAAGGGGTCAGGTAGCAGAGGTAGTTCCCATGACCCCTTCCCTTCAACTAGGCCTGCCTCTTCTTTTCCTTGACTTCCCAAGAATGTCATCAAATTATGATCTCATCACGGGATCAACCCACCGATGAAGTTAGAATCCTCATGACCCAGTCAGCTTCCAAAAGCTCCATTCTGAGACTTTGCAGGGACATTTTAGCTCTTAACCATAACATCCCCCCATTCCCATGATTGCAGTCAGATAATGGCCGCGGATGTGATCATGTGAGACTACTGGGTTAGGCAACTCATTCACATGGCTAGGAATCGATGCTGGATATTACTTAAAACTTTCTTGGGGCTGTCAGTCAGAGCTCTCGCACAGGGCTTCTTAGCATGGCTGTCTCAGAGTGGTCGGATCTCTTACATGGCAACTGCTCCCAACTAGCCTCCTCCTCACCCTGCCCCAGCAAGTTTACTATGAGGACCAAGTCGGAATTGCACTTTTTCTGCCTAACCTTGGAGGTCACATTGCATCATTTTCACTTTGTTCTATTGGTCAACATAGCTACAGAGCTTGCCCAGATTCAAAGGGAGAGAATACAGATTCTACCTGTAGGTTGGAAATATGTGAAAGAAAACTATCACACCAGCCAATACCCTTTCCTCCTTCGTGCCTCCCTTCTTTTCCAGTACTTTTATACCTCTTTGTTTCCCTAGGTCACCTCCTGTCATTCCTCTCCCATTATTTTCTATTTCGGTGTTTCTATGACACTCTACACCATACTGTGGAACTGTCTCCTCACTACAGCCCCAGAAAACAAGCCCACGAGCCCTTTCCCGGTGGCTTTACCACCAAGTGCCCATGCCTCAAGGTCCCTCACCTCAGCAATCTCCTTTTAAGATTCTGGGAGGGCCAGAGCTATGTGTTTACATGGTTAAATGATTTGTAGTATCTGTAAAAGTACAATATTCTAACCATAACCGGCCAAGCTACTTTCCTTTTCCATTCTAATTTCCCCTCTCTCATACTTCCGCTGAGTCAGGCGAGGTTGGAAAGGCTGCCAGCATTTTTGGCATCCAGCAAAAAGAAATTCAGTTAGGGATACATTTAGTTCGGAGTTAGTGAGGTACGTTTGAGGTTGTTTGCTGTAGTTTCTATGTATAGGAAGTTGCTACTTGCTGTCCTGGTTGCAAGCAATACTCCTGTTGTCTGCCCTGCCAAGTCCCTCGACAGCATGACGTCGAGGCTCTGGGCTACAGGTTGCCCTGTAGTATGAATGTACTTAGCCCTAGAAGGATGTGGACAGTGGAGGAGAAATAAATTTTGAAATGTATGGAGCCAGAAAAATAGTCTCTAGAAAGTTCTTCCAAATATCGGATACATAAAATTATAAATATTTTAAAATTTTACTTCTTTTGGAAACTATTCAGAAGTTCCTTACAGGAAGAATATCCTTGATATACCAATCCCTTATGATGAATGTTATCACTATGTACATCTAAAATGTACCATTAAAATAAAATAAAATAAAATAAAATTTAAAAAAGAATATCCTTGATAAATAGATGTATACAATTTTCAATATACCATGAATATTTTCTTCTTCAGTGGAATTTTACAAAAGAGAATGTATTAATTTCCCGTGTTTTTAGTGCACAAATCAATAAACAGAACAACAAACATTGAGCATGGCTTTGCATTCAGGCGTGTGCTATATGCATCGCAACTGTGATCAAAATAAAAATAAAACCACATTTTGATAAGTCATGTCAAATGAAAAAGTGAATTATCTTTCCATTCCCTCCATAGAAATTAAGTTTTATAGAATTGGTACTGTAAATGTAAAATATGAATTAATAATTTCTTTTAAGAATTTTCTGTAGTGTGGTGTATCTGTCAGCTTTATAAAATTTGCAATTGGTTGTGATTTCCTTTCTTGTTTGAAATAACATTCTCTTTCACATTTCATTTCTTTTTAGCCTTTAAAGGAGCCCCTAATTGATAATGTTTAGATCATATAAAACCTGGATATACTCTGGCCCCGTTCTTAACCATCTTATAATTTTTCCAGGGTAACACTGTTACCAGAGTTCTCAGTATTTAGGATTTTCATACTTTTCCTTTTCTTGTTACTGGAAAACTCACTGACCTCTTATTCTTTGAAAATTACGTGTAGAAAAACGTGAATCGATGTGACTTCTCTGCATATTGCAGAAGCAAATTATTCAGACTCAGAAATATCAGACCCACAGAACACTTTATTAGGTGGAACTGTAGGCATTATGGGAATAAATAGGAGTCCTGAAAGTTAAAAAGACAGGGAACCGCACTGAGAAAGGGTCACAGGTGAAGGGTACAATGTTTGAAGAGAAGGTGAGCTGGAAGAAAGGGAGTAAACACATCCTGGGCTGTTTCGGGAACAGCCAAGGTCTTAGTGGGTGAAATTTGGCCAGTGGAAGCCACCATGGAGCACTGGTCGGGTATCTGCAGAGACAGCCCCAGACTATGAGCCAAATCCTGGAGGTTCTTCCAGCGCCTCCTTAGTGTATCTGGGGACGTATGTCTGTAAGATAGCAGAATAAAGTGTGGGATGCTTGGGTCCTGGTCACCTTAGGAACCAAATCTTACAGATAATGAAAAAGAGGAGGGCTGGGGATTTAGCTCAGTGTTTAGAGTGCTTGGCTAGCAAGCACAAGGCCTTGAGTTCAATCCCCAACACGAGAAAAAAAAAGTAAAAGAGGAGATGGGATTACTTTGACATCTCTTGACAGGAAATGAAAACCAAAGTGAGGTG
>PVJO010009798.1:0-40396 GCA_004026905.1 Hystrix cristata
CCTTGGTGACTTTTTTGGAGAGTAAAATAAAAGTCACCACTTGGGCGTGGCTTTGTATTCCTATCTTCTTAATATAGGCAGCTAAATTGGGTAGAAATTAATACAGAGTCAGAGAAGGGCCCTCGAGGAAGTCAGCACAAAAAGACATCAGAATTGTGGCTAGAGGTAAATCTGAAGACAGCCAGGCCTCAGGATGGAAAATCAATAGACAGACCTACATGTCTCCCTGGAGATAAGCAGCAGTTTGAGACTACACTGTAAGTAGCACCACCCAGTCCAGTGGGCCTAGACAGGCATCAGACACATAGGTGGGTGACCAGAACAACCGAATCCATACTTCCCTCCCCTTCCAAGCATTCCTTTGATCTTTCCCTGTACCCTTGCTATGTGACTTGTTTCCCCACTGGATCAATGTTAACTGAGCGGCTATACTTGCAATCCTATAGGCAGAGTGTAGTTTGACCCACATTGTAACCTTATTGTGATTTTGCTCTATAATTTACCCTTGACAAAGAGCCTCAGTGGCCCACTCTTTCAGGACCCCTCCTGTCTCTCAGGAGCTTTTTCTTATCTTTCCTACTTTTAACCTCCTTTGTCTCTTGGAATTCATTCTCCAATATTCGGGGAATAGGAACTTGTCACATCTGACATCTAGTGTGTCAGGAGTTATATTTTTCTTGTATCATTCTCTCTCTGTCTGTTTTCTGCCTTGACTATTGAGTCTCCGAACATCACCCGTCCTCCCTGCTGGCCACGCTAACTGCTCCTCTCTGCTCTAGAGCCCAGTCCTTCATGGTTTCTAAGGCCCTCCTGCTTGCAGAACCTTATTCTCCTTCTGTCATGAAGTACTTTACTGCCTATATACAATGAGGTTTAAGTCTTGGATGACCATGACCCCCTTTCCTCTCTCTTTCTTCAAAGCCAAGCTTCTTGAAGGGGTGGATAATGCTTGCTCCCTCCCCTTTCACACCTACCAGTCACTCCTCAAACCACTGTTCTCCGTTTCCATCTTCTTCAAGCCACTGAGATGGCCTTGCCAAAGCTGTCATTCATTTCCAAGCCTGTCAGATGTTATTTTGCCTCATTCTCAGTTCTCCTTGACTTTTGAAACCATTGCCCTTCTAGAAACTTCCGCTTCCCTGACTTCATGGTACTGCTACCTGAGTCTTCCTCTCCTACCCTTGACTTCTTCTGACTACTTCACTGGCTCCTTATTCACGGTGCCTGATAAGAGTAACCAAGTTTCACTCAGACCTTAATAGGTGCAGGTGTTTTCCTTAAATACTTTACATATATTATCTCATTTTAATATACACAATAAATGTTTAGTGAGTACTATTATCCCCTCACCACCACCACTGACAAAGAAAGTAAGGATTAGAAAGGCTGAGCAATCAGCTCAGAGGAATCTGATTCAAACAAGGACACTCGAGCCCCCGAAACCCGTCTTGTCACTACATATTTATGTGAGTTTCTTTCTCCTCAACACTTATTATTAATTCCAATGTTTTGATCATTTTTCCTCCTCATCCTACGTGTCTTCCAGAGACAGCCAGTTTACTCTCATTCTTTTGTTTAACACTTCCCAGTCTATCCACGACTCCTGGGTCACTTTAGATCTTCCAAGAAACATATAACAACGTGGAAGGAGATGAGTAAGAGCATTAGTGGGAGAAATGCCGGTCAGGGACCAAGGCGAGAAGCAAGAGCAGGTAGGAGAGCCTTCAAACCATGTGCCAGCCAGACATTTGTGAAAAGAGATTCAGAAGGAAGGAGGATTTGTTAGGCAGGAAAAGCCAGACTGCAGCACAGACCTGAGAAAGCCTGTATTCCAGAACTCCACAAGGCACGACTGTGCTCAGGCTTTGGGCAAAAGTGGGCAGGGAGGGCACAGCCTGGAGCAGTGCTGCGGAGGACGGCGGGTGCAGATTCCACTCTCCCAACAGGAGGCCTGAGCCCCACGCCTGTGTAAGGACTGTAAAGCCCAAATCTGCACTTCAGCCCTAGCCTCTCTGAGCTCCAGTCTTATACTCAATTGCTTACTCCCTGTATATAGACCCTTCAACTCACCATGCCCAACAATGAACTCATTACTTTCTCCTTGCCTCACTCCTTAGGGTTCCATATGCTCTACACTCCGTACCTCTGTATGTGGGACCACCATCCATTCATCATTCAGTCACCTCTCCCTTTGCCAACTTCTATGGATTTGATGCCTGAAACGTCTATTAAATTAGTTTTCATCTCCTTTCCAGACCTAACTACTGCTAACTTTGTTTGGACTCTTATTAGTTTGTGCTCTCCTACTCTGTGCTCTTTTCCCGGTGCACTGTTGACAGCGATGACCCACCGCACGACTCCATAAACTGATGCAATGAGTGACGTATGACAAAGTAAATGCTTAGTGGTGAGACCCAAGTGTGGAAAGAATTCAGAGAGAAGATAGTCCCTCTTGAAAGAGTGCAAGGAAATCACCTCCTACAGGAGGCACCTTGGTGATTTGCAATCACCAAGGAGATGCCCAACCAGCCCCTGTGTAAACAGATGTACTCAGATGTGGCTTGTGTCAGGGAAGGTTTAGTCAGGACAAAACTTCACACTGCCACTAAAACAGTGGGTTTCTGAAGGTAAACAGGAAGGTGCTTTGGTTTTCCCAAAATTCGAGGGTGTTCAGGTTCAGGATGGATTTCTCTTTGACGCACAGTCCACACTGACCCATATCTGCTGGATGGGTTTCAAGTTCAGCCCCTGACTTTGCCAGGGTGCTCCCTGACCTTACTTCATACTTCTCATCTCCTTTTCACTTGAGAGACAAGCTCATTCTCACCACTTTTCAGGGAGGGATTGTCTATTGTCTCTGGGAAGAGAAACTTGAGAAGGCCAGCAGTGTGGGCCTCTCCTGCAAAGACAGTGACCACTTGATGGGCCCCGAGATAGAAATTTGGTTTTCAAGGATACCCAAGATGTTTAGAAAATCACTCGTGTTTTGAGTAGTTTGAGTTTAATTTCAGAACATGTCAATGGAGATTTGACTATATCACCTTATAATATTAGTAGATTTTTTTTCAGTGAACTGACTTATGAAAATTTGATCAGCTCACTTACCTTCCCTCATCTCAACCCATCTGGAATATTCAGAAATAAACCTTTTCCTTCTTTCAGCAGTAATTTATTCTACATTCTCTGTGAAACAATGGACACTAGAATAAATCAGATAGATATGTGTGATAGATGTTATAAACTCTAAACAATACCAAAGATTATCCTCATAATTGTAATATCTAAACGTAATTTCCTTAGAGAATTTTATTTAAATGACACATAATTTACAAACTTGCTTTTTATTCCTGTTTTCTTTCCAAAAAAATGATCTCAGTATCTTTCTCTTGACCATAGGAAGAGAAGAGAGACAGCAGGAGGAAGATACCTGAAGAGAAAGGTCATGGATATCGATGCAATCGCTCAGGCAGATGATGAACTGCCTTTGCATAGGCAGCCCCAAGGGCCATGAAACCATTGCTCGATTTAAGAATTTCCCAAGTTTTCTTCTTTATTACTAAAATTGGATCTTTTGATGTATACTCCGGCACATATAAGTAACTTGATAATTTTATTCGAGTGTAATTTTTTCCCCTATATTCAAGATTAGCACAATACGTAATAGCCCTCTGCATATTGGTGCCTTTCTGTACTGGTGTTTTTCCTGTCAAGGTGGAAAGGAACAAGAGCTAAGAGAAGATTCCCAGAGAGGTCCAATCTGGGATCTGAGAGAGGAGATACTGGCTGCCACAACTGTGGTCATTCATTCTCTTTGGCATCAGATAGAACATAGTACAGAGAGGCACTTTTCTGGACCAAATGGCTGGTTTACTATATTTGAGGTAGAGATCACACATATATTACTACTAATAAAGTTGTAGAGGCTTTATTAATAGGAAATAACATTATAATTAAACAAATTTTAGCAGATTAAAGATTCTTTTTTTAGGAGGGTGCTGGGGATCGAACTCAGAGCCCTTGCACTTGCTAGGCAAGCACTCTATAACTGAGCTAAATCCCAAACCCCAAGATTCTTCTTAAAATAACATCTCACACTCAGGTCCATTCCCATGAGTATTCTAGGGGAGAGGCTGATGAGGAATTTGTGCCTAAAATCTTTACTTGTGTTGGATGTCAAGATCAGGAAAAAGTTGAGACACTCTGCTCCAAGAACAACCTCTCAGAAGATCTCTTTCCTTTTTCCTTCTCACCTTGGTGACTGACCACAGATACTATGGTACATAGATACACCATGTTTAGTTGGCTTCTAACCTTGTACAAACTCCCTTTGAAATCTCTATTTAGAACCAAGCTGCTGCCTCTAACTTGTGCTGCAGCTCTGTTGCCTGGCTCCAAACATCCAAGGGAAAGGGGGAAATAGAATCAATGCCTGGCCATTCCAGGACACTGGCATCTTGTACTACCATATCAGGATAATTGACTATATTACTCTTTTTTTTTTTTTTTCAAGTAATAAGTGTTCAAACCCCTTCTCCACTATTTAACTACTGTGCAATCTTGGGAAACATCCCTATTTTCCCAAGAGTCACTCCTCACCTAGAAAATGGGATACAATAGGGTAGTTGTGAGAGTTGAGACCATACTGTTGGGATGAAAAGCCCTTCCTTTTCCAACTTGGCTTCAGTGATGGGGGTCCGTGAATTTAACTGACCCTAGACAAAGTAGAGGCAGAAAACTTCATTTAAATTTTGATACAGTGTCTTTTCAACCAGCTGGAGAAAGGGGTCCACTACCAAATACATTGTGAAGAGGCAGGTAGAAGAAGAAACTTTTATACAAGAGAAACGGAAAATATGGCAGTTCCAGATATTTTGTTTAAGCAATTACTCATTCCAGGGCTAATGGTCAGTCTCCCTTCTGGCTGTAAACCTCTTGTAGAAGATATTTTTGACAGTTGTGTTTTTTTTTTTTTTTTTAAGGTCCTGATTAAGGAAAAGGAGTTTAGGTAAGGTTTCTTTTTGGCAGCTGCTGCTGCTTCAGAAGCTTTTAGCCAAAAATCTTTGGGCTACAGAGGCGTATTTTGGATTCCTTCGCGGTAAAACACAAAGTGCCATCTAGCTATTGGTTGTGTTGTAATTGCTACTGTACTGTCGCTGTCATTGTCATAATCATCGGTGTTACAGGACAGGCAAACTTTTATCGTTTGGAATTATTACCAAAAAGTGGTACCATCGCCCTCGGGGCCGACAGCGCCCTTCCAGCCCGGAAAAATTGGGCGCACTGTGGCGGTTCCAGCACCGCGGGCAGCAGACGCTCTGCTTGTCAGCAGAGGGGACATCTCCACGTTCCACTCTTTCACCACCAGCACAAACGAAGGGCTTTTGCTCATACTTGTAGCGGTCTCTTCTTTGACCCACAGCACAGAAAACAAAAACAAAAACAAAAACAAAAACAAAACAAAACAAAACAAAACAAAAACCAAGCTGGATTTCTAAAAAAATCAGTTTATTTAAGAAGTATCTACAGGTTGGGGGATTTAGCTCAAGTGGTAGAGCACTTACCTAGCAAACTCAAAGCCCTGCGTTCGATCCCCGGTATTCCCACCCCGCCAAAAAAAAAAAAAAAAAAAAAAGTATTTACACAAGTGCCTGTGGAGATACTCACAATGAGGCAAGGCACATAGCAGAGGAATTCTAAATGCAAGAATAACAATCACCTAGCAAGGGACTGGATGCAGGACTGGATGCAATTTACATCTGAAGTTTGTATATTTTAAATCTCAGAACAAAAGGAGACTCTGAAAATGAATAGTTTTATATAAATGTGTTATCTGGTTTGAAGCTATTTTAAAGTTATTAGAAAAATCTTTAAAAAAATAAAGGGGTAAATCTCTATTTGTACATTAGGGAAAATAATGGCAGAATAAATGATCTATACTTTGTAGATTTCCTGAAAAAATTCCATTTTTTTTTCCAGGAAATCACATTCCTTATTCTATTTGTGGTATAGAGTGTGTAGTTGTGGGTGAGGGTGCATTCGAAAAAGATTCTTGTAATATATAATTATTTCTAGTAGAAATATTGTACTCAAGCATGCTGACTCCCAATGAGAAATTTTATTATTTACAATTTTATTAAGGATTTATTAATTGCATACAGTACAAACGGCATTGCTCCAAACCTAAAAATGTTATTCTATTCTTAGGCAAAAAAGTATTTCAAAATGGATAAATTTGAGGGCTGGGGATTTAGCTCAGTGATTAGAGTGCTTGCCTTGCAAGCACAAGGGCCTGAGTTCGATCCCCGGCACCACAAAAAAAAAAAAAAAAAGGATAAATTTGAAATGGTAATTGAGCAAGAATAAAGAATTAACAAATATTTTATTTAGGAAGGTGTTCGCTCCTCTCCCCCTGGACAATTGTTAAAGAAGGAGAAAAATGTACATTGATGATTGGGAAGTTAAATTGGTTGCTTTCTTGTTTGTTTTCATATAAACAGATCACCTAACGTTTTTTACAGTGACTTAGTTGCTGATGTCAAAGATTATCAGCCAGCCCAATTCTAGAGTTGTACATGCTAAGAACATGGAACATATATTAACAGGTGGACATTTCTGGCATTATTTGAGAAGAGGTGACAATTTTTTGTTCTGAGAAGTACACTATCTTTCTCCATTTTTTTCTTTCCCATAGGACTGACTTATGACAAGTAAATAATAGACCTATTAAATTGGTGTATTCAGTTTTAAAAAGGATCTTGTTTTCCACACATTGCCAGCATTTTTATCTGTGTAATTAATTCTTATGGATTATAGATTATAAATTTTTAAAGCAATAGCTTTCAGCTCTGGTACTGTGAGCCACTGGCATGTTGTTATTTGTGCAAGAGAAAGGAGGGGAGTTGTCATTTATGACATGGCATGTGGATGGGACTGAGTATAACTCATAGTCAGCCCTGTTGCTGAGCTTCAGCCTGTAAAGCATTTAGGCAACCTGTAATCGGGTCCTCCATGTGAATTTTCTTTATCAGGCATGTTCCTGTGAGGAAAGGTAGAGGCCCACAGTACTTACAATGAGGCCATGTTGATTTGGATGATTCTGCCATTGTAGATTACAGTGTGAGCATCTTGTAAAAGCTGCCCGATGATGCTGACAGTCCTGTTAACAACAAAAGTGGAGGTGGTAGTGACAATGTACTTCTACCCTCAAGTAGTTCCTAACTTCCTCTTTTTCATGTCTTGCTATGGTTTGGATATGGTTTGAATTTCTCTGAAAAGTTTGTGTGCTGAAATTTAGTTGCCGCTGTGAGGTAACAAAAGGGTAGAAAATCTGACTATGGTGTTTAGAGGTGGGGTTTTTGGAAAGTGATTAGAATAAAATGAAGTCATCATGGTGAAGCCTCCATGATTGAATCCTGATGGCTTTATAGGAAGAGGCAAAGAGCCAGGCACAGTGGTGCATGCCTGAAAGACCAGCTACTTGGGCTGAGACAGAAGGATTCCAAGTTTGAGGCCAGCCCGGGGAACTTAGTGAGATCCTGTCTCAAAATGAAAAGGACTGGGGATAGAACTCAGTGGTAGATAGCACTGGGTTCAATTCCCAGTACTGAAAAATATATGAAAAAGAGGGAGAGAAGGAGAAGACATCGACAGATAGACATCACAGACACACACACGCGTGCACACGCACGTGTGTGCGCGCGCGGACACACACACACACACACACACGGTCTTTTGGCATGTGATATTCTGCACAACCTGAAGACTGCCAGCAAGAAGCCCATCACTAGATATGGCCTCTTGATCTTGAACCTCCAGAAAATTAGCTAAACAAACCTCTTTTCTTACAAAGTTACCCAGCCTCCGTATTTCATTATAGTAATGAAAATAGGAGTAACACACCTCTTTTTAGCCTTGTTCTCCAAAAGTTTCAAAATGGGTACTTAAAGCCAAAGACTCCTTATCTACAACAAGCCCAATGAACAGTAAGACGTCCCCACTCCTCTCCCCAAGTTGTTATATGTATAGGCATGGATACAGGTAAGAGCTGCTTTTCCATGTCTCATTGGTACGAGGTCTAAGTTTAGTACAGGTAGAAAAAAAAAAAACGTAGGTCTTGCTCTCTGCAGCAAGACTGTTCACTGAGTACCTGAGAGCTGGTCTCAGTGAAGTCCACCCTTTCTGCTGTTACGCCCTGTCCACGTGCTCAGACAGTCAACAGCAAAGGGGGTCCCAGCAGACTCCTGCTCTTTGCTAGTGACAGGTTTAGTTATTGGTACCTTGACCGAATCTTCATCTGAGGGTGTGACTGCTGGTGCTACTTGTGGGAAAGCTTTTCCTCATTGATTCAAAACAAAAAAGATGCACAAAGAATGCCTTTCTCTTCTTTCCAAGCATCTTCATACTTGTAGGTGTGACCTGGAACTGCTGCAACCTCAGGAGCCCAGGAGGGCAGATTGTGGCATCACACTAAGGCTGCAGAGCTGCTGAACCTGAAACAATGAACACATGCTGGTCCTTGATGGCATCCGGTGTCACTGC
This sequence comes from Hystrix cristata, assembly GCA_004026905.1. Classification (NCBI taxonomy): domain Eukaryota; kingdom Metazoa; phylum Chordata; class Mammalia; order Rodentia; family Hystricidae; genus Hystrix; species Hystrix cristata. Next base: position 8,539 of record PVJO010009798.1, read on the forward strand.
AGGAAGCAAACCCGGAACTTCTCTCTCCCTATCTTTCTAGTTACATGAGATAGTAAGCCTGTTACTATTGAAACTACATCCAAGTCAGGAGGTCCTATTGCTCACAGGCAAAGAATACTCTGGTCTCTGGTCAAAGATATCTTCCATAGGATTATCCAGGCTGACCCCATGTCTAGAGCCCTGACGTTGGGAAAGAACAACAGCACCATAAATTATCCTGGCTACCTTGGTTCAGTTGCTGGTTGAAAAAAATCACTGAAAGACTCTTTGTGTCAGTGTTTTAGAGAGAACCACAGTGATATTGGTTCATGTTGTTGTGGGGGCTGGAAGGTCTGAAATCTGTTGGGCTGACCAGGAAGCCAGAAACTAAGGTAAGAGGTGATGTGTTGGCCTTAAGCCTGAAATCTATAGGGCAGGCCAACAGGTAGAAACTGAGGCAGAATTCCTTTTCACAGCCTTAAAGTAGAATCCCTATTCTCTAGGAAGACTTATTTAAATTTTTTTATTTTATGAAAAAATTAAACAGAATTTTATTATCAAATAATCAGAGAATAACATATTGGTTACATTGCATATCATTATCTTCCAAGTAGTTACTCAGAGTACAAGACATAAACCAAAAAGTCTTTAAAAAAAAAAGAACAAATGGATAATAACACAAATCTTCCTTTTCAATGAACTGAGATAAACTAGTAGAATAAATGAAACTAATTAGCATATGTGTTGAAGTATTTTTAAAACAATGGAATTCGTAATTTGGGGAAGTATTTGAACTCCTTATTTCCTATTTATCTTTTATTTTGTTCTTTGTGCTTCTCATGTAAGAGAAAACATGATATTTGAGCTTGTGTGTCTGATTTCTTTCACTTAACATTAGGTTCTCAAGTTGCATCCTGTGAATGCCTCAAATTTATTTTTATGGCAGAGTAGTACTCCATTGTGTATAAACACCACATTTTCCTTATCCACTGATCTGCTGATGGATATATATGCTGTTTCCAAGATCTAGCTATTGTAAATTGTGCTGCTATAAACATGGGTATGCATGTATTCCTGTAATATGATGATTTTAAAACTTTTGGGAAGATATCTAGAAAGAGGATAGCTGAATCAAATGGAATTTCTATTTTTAGATTTTTCAGGAATCTCCATATTGATCTCTATAGTATTGTACTAGTTTACATTCCCACCAACAGTGTAGTAGAGTTCCTTTTTCCCTACCTCCTCACCATTTTTTGTTATTAGATTTTTTGAGATAGCCATTCTTTCTGAGGTAAGATAGTACCTCAGTACAGTTTTAATTTGCATTTTTCTGATAACCAGTTATGATGAGCATTTTTTCATGTATTTATTGACCATTTGTACTTCTGAGAAGTGTCTATTCATTTTGGGTGCCCATTTTTTGATTGGGTCTTTTGAGGGGTCTAATTTTTTTGAGTTCTCTGTATATTATTAGTATTAGTGTTCTGTCCAAGGAATAACTGGAAAAAAAATTTTCCCATTCTGTAGATTGTTGCTTAAATCTATTGGTTGTTTCCTTTGTTATGCAGAAGCTTTTTAGTTTGATAAGATTCCATTTGCTGATTCTTGCTATTATTTCTTGTGCCATTGGAGTTTTATTCAGAAAGTCCTTGCCTACACTTATGTCTTCAAGAGTTGTGCCTATTTTATCTTCCAGTAGATTGTGTTTCTGTTTTAAATATAGATTTTTGATCTATTTTAATTTTAGCTTAGTACATGGTGAGACTGGGTCTAGACTGAATCTTCTGCATGTGGATATCCAATTTTCCCAGCACTATTTATTAAAGAGGCTATCTTTCCTCTAGTGTATATTTTTTGGCTTCTTTGTCAAAGATCAAATATTTGTATGTGCCTGGGGTTCTTTCTGCTTTTTCTATTCTGTCCCATTGATCCATATGGCTGTTTTTGCACCAGTACCATGCTGTTTTAATCACTGTAGCTTTGTAATATAACTTAAACTCTGAGGTTGTGATGCCACCTGTTTTGCTTTTGTTGCCCAGGATTGTTTTTTCTATTTTGGGTCTTTTCTAATTCCATATAAATTTTAAGATTTTTTTCTCTGTCTCTCTGAATAATGATGTTGGTAATTTGTTTGGGACTGTATTGAATCTGTATATCAGTTTTAGAAGTATAACCATTTTGATTATGTAGGCTCTGACTATCCAGGAACAGAAAATAGTTTTCCATTTTCTGATGTCCTCCTCAATTTCCTTTTTCACTTTGATGTAATTTTCATTGTAGAGGTCTTTCACTTCCTTAGTTAGGTTAATACTTAAGTAATTAATTTTTGATGCTATTGTGAATGGTATTATTTTCCTAATTTCTAAGGAAATTATTTCCTAAGTAGTGAGTTCATTATTTTAGTGTATAGAATGCTATTGATTTTTATGTGTTTATTTTGTATCCTCCTACACCGCTGAATTTCATTGTCAATTCTAGGAGTCATTTGGTGGAGTTTTTTGGTTCTTATAAGTGAAGGATCATGTCGTATGCAAATGATGATATTTTGACTTTGTCTTTTCCTATATGTATACCTTTTTTTTTTCTCTTGTCTGATTGCTCTGGCTAATATTCCAAGGACTATGTTGAACAGGTGCTGTGACAGTGAATATCCTTGTCTTGTTCCTGATTTAGAGGGAAAGCCTTCAGCTTTTCTCTATTTAATATGATATTGGCAGGAAGTTGGTCATAAATGGCTTTTATTGTGTTGAGGTAAGGTCCCTCCATATCTATTTTCTTCATGAATGGATGTTGAATTTTGTCAAAGGCTTTTTCTGCGTCTATGGAGATGATCATGTGATTTTTATCCCAGCTTCTGTTTATGTGATGAATTACATTTATTGGTTTGTGTGTGGAACCATCCTTGCATCCCTAGGATGAAGCCTACTTGGTCATAGTATATGATCTTTTCAATGATTTATCCCATTTTGTTTGCCAGTATTTAGTTAAGGAATTTTGCATCTGTTCATTAGAGAAATTGGCCTATAGTTCTCTTTTTCAGTTGGGATCAGGATAATGTTAGCTCCTGAAAATGATTTTGGAGTAAAAAGTTTGAGTATTAGCATTAGAGCTTTTGAAATTTTATTTGTAAATTTACTTTGAAAATTTTATTTATTTTTGTTTTTAAGGACTCCAATTGATTGTATGAGGACTTCCACATTACTGATATCCCCTCAAAGCCACATGCAATCATAAGGGGAGCTTTCGGGAGGTGAGTGGATTATCTGGTACAGTCCAGACATAGTTGAGACATAGGGTCTGGTGGGAAGCAGCAGGTCACTGGGAGCATGCCCTGAAGGGTTTATTTCCTACCACAGCTCCTCCCTTCTCTCCCTGCTTCCTGGGCACCATGCCATGAGCAGCTTTTCCTTCACCATGCCCCAGTGCCATGCTGTCCTGCCTTGAGGCCAGCCAACTATGGACCAAAACTTGAGCCAAAATGAGCCTTTCTCCTTTCAGTTGAGAGTGTCAGTTATTGTGTTTCAGTGATGAAAAAAATGACTAAAGCAGAGGATATTCTTCCTTATTTAAAGTCAACTGGTTGCACATGATAAGCACATCTATAAAAATACTTTCGCAGCAATGTCTAGACTGGTATTTGACCAAACAACTGGGCTCACAAGTCTAGTCAAATTGACACATAAACTTATTTTTCACACTCCCCAGTGAAACTGTCCGGCCAGTTGTCTTCCCAACACCAAACTCTACCACCAATTAATAAGGTCCAGCCAAGGCCAGACCTCCCAGTCATCCTTTCAAATGTCCCTCACTAAAGAAAGAACAGATAATCAAAAATAGACTTCAGAGGAAATACACTTGGAAGAAACAAAAACAGTCCAGACAAAAAGAAACGACCACCCTTGCCCCTCCTCAAAAACCCAACACAATAAACAACTACCGTGACTATCCTCAGGAAAATGAAAGAAGATAAATCAGTCATGAAACCATAAAGAAGCTACTGGGGAATGAAGATTTCAAAGAATAAAAAAGAACTCTTGGGAAGAAATGAAAAAAGCTTTGTACAAAGATTTTAAGATGAAGGGAAGGAAATTTCCAAGAAAGCAAAGCAAAATAATAAAGTGATGGAAAATAGACAAGAGTGGGGGCAGAGACCAGTTCAGGAAAATCAATATCTGAAAAACATTTTTCAGAAAAAGAAGAAGGAAAATTGATGTGGTGGACTTATTGTGGTCAACTTGAGCTTAACTAAGTTAGCATGGTTCTGGGGGTAGAAGAGCCACCCAGAGATTATTGCCGACACAGCACACAGGACAGCTACAGCAGAAGCTAGGAGCTGGCGGTTTCCCAGGAGAAGCTCTGTTGCAGCTGGTCTCCCTGAAGTGAAACTGGCTGTTCTCATCACAGGAGGAGCTCAGTGCCTTGCCATCTTCAGGGATGGCTGCTGTTTGCTTCAGGGCAACTCTGGTCTTCATCTCTGCTGTGAGAGTGGTACCCTGGTTTCATAATAAATGAAGGTTTATTATGAAGTTCCCAACCCAGTAGATATTTATCTATACCAAACCACATCATCATTTAAGAAATTTAAGAAACTAAAGATAAGGTTCAAAGTTTTTGTTGTTTTCATTTTATGGTACTGGTGATTGAGTTCAGGGCTTTGTACATGCTAGGCAAGTCCTCTACCACTGAGCTACATCTCCAGCCCAAATGGAAAGTTTTGAGTGGGCAGCAGAGATAGATTACAGTTGTTCCTTCATATCCACAGGGAACTGGTTCCAAGACCCCCAAGGATACCAAAATCTGAGAAAGTTTTTTATACAAAACGACAGTATTTGCATACGACCAACGCTATTCTTTTTAAAATAATTTCTAAATTACTTATAATAGCTAACACAATGTAAATGCTATGTAAATAGTTGATGTACTGTATTGTTTATGAAATAATGACAAGAATGAAGTCTATACATGTTTACATAGACTCATTTTTTTCTGAATATTTTCAACCCGAGCTTGGTTGAATCTGAGGATATAGAATTTGACAATGTGGAACTGGTAAGTGTTGAATCTTTGGATACAGAGGACCAACTGTACATGCAAATGATCAAGAATCATACATCAGCAGAGAGCCATGGAACAATGCCCTGAAAACTGAGGAATAACGATACTTTAACCCAGAATTCTATTCCCAACCAAACCTGGAAAATGTAGGGTAGAGGATGATCTTTTTAGAAATGAAGTTCTTCAAAATTTATTTCCCAAGTACTTCTTCTCAGTGAATAATGGAAGAGGTAGTCCTCCAAACACAGGAGTAAACAAAGAAGAGGACAGGAGATGCACGAATTAAGAGATCTGAGAGAGAGAGGGGGGGAGAGAGAGAGAGAATGAGAGAGAGAGAGAGAGAGAGAGAGAGAGAGAGAGAGAGAGAGAGAGGGAGAGAAGGGAGAAGCCAGCAGGATGGTCAGCGGGGTCCCAGACATAGCTGCTTGAGAGAAAGCAGTTGGTCTAAGCCAGATAATGTTGGAGAACTCTGGGAGAGGTACTTGGGGTTAAGAATGTGGGGTTCGTATTACTCTTGGCATGCTTGAATGTAATGAGAGGAGATGTGCACGTTGAAGGGATAGAAAACAAAGCATTTTTTCCCCTAAAAACTATTAAATCCAGGAAAAGTAAAAGTTTATTCCAGAGAGGAAATTTAATGTCAGTTAGTACTACTTGGCTCAGTAATGAATATTTACCTAGTCAAAATAATGCAAATAGTGAATTTTGACAAAATTATGCTTGTGTGAAGGATGATGTTGGTGGTATAGACAAAGAATGAGAAAAGGATAAGCCATTATCTTACTACAGATAAATAGGTAACACATAATACTACAAGATCAAGAAACTGTGGTTATATAAAGATTGCTATATAAAGGAATGTTATACAAAGAGGTAAATAATAATAATAACATAAAAGATAATAGCTTGTTTCTGGGAGGTAAAAAGGGTAGACACAGGAAGAGGACTACAGTTTTGCTTTGCTTTCTTTCTTTTTTTTTTTTTCCTGGTACTGAGGATTGAACCGAGAACCATTGCACTGAGCTACATTCCCAGTCTTTTTTAATTTTTTATTTTGAGACAGGGTCTTGCTAAGTCATTAAATTCCCCTGGCTGGGCTTAATCTTGCTATCCTGCTGCCTCAGCCTCTCAGAGTTCTGGGATTATAGGCATGCACCACCATGCCCAGTGACAATTATTGTTTTTCATAGTAAACTTTTACAACTGTTTGACCCTTCTTGTGCACAAAATTTTGATAGAAATAGAAACTTCCAACAACTTCCCAACTTATAGGATGAGACCCAGACTCTTGGCAGCCTAAATTCTCATTTTATGGATTCAGAGTGACCTGGGTTCCAAGGCTAGATTTGCCACTTACCAACTAGGTAACAGTGGGCAAGTTATCTGAGTTTTCCAGAATCTGAAAAGGGTATAATAATTCTTATGGTAACTGATTAGCAATCCTGCTTATGAAAACTTAATAAAATAAGTCCAAGCATTATACCAGACACACACAAGTACTTGCATCAACTTTCATTCAGTGAAAGTTTCATTGCTATATCAGGCTGACATTCAAGGCTTTTTGTAATCTCTCTCCAATCTGCTTTTCTAGCCTCATATTTTATAACTCTAAGCTTGGGCCAGGCAGTTCTTAAACTTTCTGAAATAAAACACGCTTTTTCAAACTGCCTCGCATTACAGCTTGTGCAATTGTTTGTTTTCTTATTTACAAGCCTATTTTGGTGGAAAAAAACAATCAAAGGTAAGTGGGTTATATCCTGTAAATAACTGGACAACATTTGCATCCATAGGATTGAAATCTGGGATGTAAATATTTCCTCTAGGGGCTAAAACCTGAAAGGAGGAGTTTCATTTTTGTTCAAGACATGTTAATCTCGTCAATGCTCAGGGTTGCCATGGTTCCTGTTTGAAATATTTTTTGGTGCTTTCAGTATTTAAGCTTAAGTTTCTACATCTGAACAAGTGGAAATAACCCCTTTTGACTGAGACAGGGAGACAGCGAGGGCAGGATTCTTGAGAGATAGATAGTGGCAGAACTAGAAATATAAAGCCAGGATTTTTGTGTCTCAGACACAAACTAATCCTTGCTACCCCCAAAACTGCATATGTCCATCTTCATTTTCCCTGATCAAGGGAGCCATTTATTTGGTAAGCTAGACATTCTTTTGCCTCTCTTCTGAGCATAATTTAAATGAAAAAAATAGTAACCATTTCCTTGCAATGTTATACAGGCTTTGACTTTGTCAATAAATTATTAGAGGCCAATTATTTTAATAAAGGGGGAGAAACATTATTAAAATATATAGATAAGCAAATTCTAGTCCTAAAATAAAGATTAAAGCAATGAAAATTAAGCTCATTAACTTTGATAATTCATTATGTTCTGTCAACTTTATCATCACTGAATAGAAATGAAAATTGTACTTCTAGGGCACACACTAACCTATATGTCTGATGACATCTGTGGCCCATGGTACATTCTGAATTTTTGGCCACCTCTTAAAGACTTGGTTTCTGGTATATATAGGGTGTAAAAAGTAATATAAGAACCATGTTAATTGCTTTTAATTACTTTAAAATGATCACAACGGGGTTGGGATTTATCTCAGTGATTGAGCACTCACCTAGCAAGCGTAACGCCCTGTGTTTGATCCCCAGCAACCCCCAAAATAAAAAGTAAAATGATCACAAGATTTCATAATTTTATGAATTTCATAAATCAATTAAAAAGACTTCCAGGCTTAAAGTAAGAGGAGGCATACTATTATATTTTATTATTCTAAATGGAATTCAAATTGTACTACCTAGATCCTTAAATAAATTCCCTAGGATTTCATCATTAATTATCCTTGCCATTAGTATTTCATTATTTGTTGACACTTCGGGAGTATTCTTAAAGTGTATGACAATAAATCAATTGTTATGAGGTGTACATTTATATTTTCTAGGAATATTCTCTTTCCTCACAGGGTAAATAATTTGTGAAGGGTTGTTTCATGTGCGCTGCATTAGTTTTTTAGATATGAAAAATAAAGTGAAGGATAAGAGTATTTTAATGCAGAGCAGAAAAATTTAGAGCCCTTCCAGTTAGGTTTTATTTTTTTGTGATGGTGGGATCAAACCCAATACCTCATACATGCTAGACAAGTGTGTACACTGTAGCTGATCTCCATTCCCAGCCCAGCTCAGGTTCGGTTTTGAAAACCCTTACTCCCTGGGCCGAAGGGAAGATTATAGTGAAATGTATTTAGATAAGCAAGGGGTATCTAAAAACTTAGGCTCCAATTCTGTATGCTCAGTCCTTCCCTCTGTTCTCCTTACCAAATCAAGTACTATTGTTTATAATACCTCTGCTGGAAGACTTAGAGTACAGTTCAATTTCTAGTTTAGGCAATTTCTTCTAAACCTACTATTAATCCACAACTAACATTTATTTTTAGTTACTTTCTTTCATATTGATGTCTCTGTTAATTTAAACATAGTTGCCTGCTTAAACCTCATGGCACCAAAGTCTTGTGTAGTAGACAAAGACATGTTGCCAGTGAAATTTACCAATTACAAATTGAGACTATTCTTAAAATTAGAAGGTGCATGGTATGGTGGAGTACGGCTGTAATCCCAGCACTCAGGAGGGTGAGGCAGGAGGATCACTGTGAGTTAGAAGCCAGCCTGGGCTACATAGTGAGTTCAAAGTCAGCCTGCACTGCATAGTAAGACCCTGTCTCAAAAAAAAAAAAAAAGAAGAAATTGAACCCCCTTGCTGCGAGTTCAATAGTATAATGACTTCCAGTACAATTATTGCCATCTCTTCAATTAACAGATTGTGTGATGAACATAACAAAAAATTGGGAAGTTCACAAGAGGTAATCCCACTAATGAATATTATTCTTGCTGAATTAATTCTAAGCTCCTAAATTCTATGCAGAGCAGAAAACAATTAGAAAATTAACAAAAGAGAGCAAAAGTCAAAGGGCAAGAACACAATATACATTTTTCAAAGGAATGGCTTATAGCCTCTCACACAGAAGAGGATGAGGAGAAACAGATAGGGCCGGGGCCATGGCACAGACACGTGACCCACTGCATCAGTTTACCTCAGGGGGCTGAGCAGCACAGAATGCTGCCTTACACTGGACTGTGCACATGACGTGAGTGCAGAAGCTCTTTGTTCATGATGAGTTTACTGCTGTCTATGCAGGACTTGCTCAATGACATGTGATGACACGTATTTTTTCCAAAGCAGCTTCTACAAGACTGTTTCATTTGGATGTTCCAGAACAACAGGGCAAAGAACAACAGGGTCTCACGTTCCTTCCCACCAAGGGGCTGATTACAGCTGGTAACTGACCATTAGGTTTAATATTTCCATAATATCTTTACTTTTCTTTTTCTACTTTTTTCTTTTCTTGCAACTACTGGTTTTATCCCAGGTTGGGGTAAAATACTTCACAAATTATTTTTGGCTTAACATTCCTCATTTTCAAATGCACTTTTCAGAGTTTAATTAAACCTGGTCTCCCTGAGGGCGGATGAGGAAGCAGTGTATTTTTCTGCTTGCTAGAAGGGGACAATGAAAATAGAATAATGAATACAGACAGTAAAAGAGGAAAGGGACAATGAAAAAGCTCTCCTGAAAATCTGAATTTAGAAGCTTTTCTGCCTTTCTTCAGACCTGAATTCATACTATTAAGTTTTTTGGGAAAATCTGATACCATGAGGAGGTGGAGGGACATTGTATTTTATCTGAAAATAAAAGGAAAAAAATCAATCAATTCCTTACAGATGTAACATTATATATAAATTAAGACACAAAATGTAAGAAAAATGTTCTACTTTTCAGGTGATTTGCTTAGACAAAAATATTATTTATTTTAAATTAATTTCTAATTTTTAGACAAAATTCATTACAAATTAGACAAAATACTTTCATCAAATGGCCTTCAGTCACATAATGTGATACGTTTATAGAATTTTAATTTATTGAGACAGTTTAAAGTATAATTACCTTGTCTTTAAAACCCACACAAGCCAGACAAGGTGGCATATGCCTTTAATCCCAGCATTCACAAGGCTGAGGCAAGGGGATTGCCACAGGTTCGAGGCCGGCTTGGGCTACATGGTGAGTTCAAGGACAGCCTGAACTGCATAGCAAAATTCTGTCTCAAAAAAACCCCAAAATAAATAAATAAAATCCACCCATAAATGGACCTAAAAGAGTTAACAAAACTTCAGTGAGGCATCCACTGGTCAGTTTTAACCAACTGAGGCCAAACAGTACATTTGCTAGGTATATGCACAAAATAATCATAGAAAGCATTTTTGAATGGGGTAATAAAGTTGATCCTGGAGGTAACATTTACCCGTTCTTCCAAATTTCACAGAAGGGCAAAGAGAATCTTATTTCTAAAGGCAGATGCCAAAAAAAAAAAAAAAAAAGGCAGATGCTGTGGGCCTGTCTTTGCAAAGAAGACATTAAAATACAGTTTTCTTCCTGTAAGATCTAGTGCTACACAGAGTTTTTTAATAGCTAGTACAAACTGGAGAGACTTAGGTACAGAAGTAAAGTCAGTAAAGATATTTTCATCTAAAATGTGTATTTTTTAAAACTGCAGATAGAGAAAGGAAAATAATGAGAATACTCTACAGATATTACATCAGAAAGAAAATATTTCAGTCTGAGCCAGCTGGGAATGTGTAGAAGACTGTGAATGACACAAAAGTAAGGGGCCAAGGAAGAAGAGGGTATGGGAAGGCCAGGTGAGAGACCGTTTCCTCTGTAGCAGTTTCCTGGTACAGTGTTCATTATGGTTGACTTCTCCTTATCCCTTCTACCCGCCAGATGACCAGCCCAGGCTGCGGTGGCAAGCCCACAAGCATTGCTAGTGATTGGTTTAGGCATAGTCTGCTAGAGGGTTTTGGAAAAGGTTTCCTCACTACTGTGAAAGAGAGAGGAAGAGGGACCCTCTTCTTGCATTGGGTATATATTGAACCAAACCTACATACAGGAGTTGGCAGAGTGGATGAATGGAAAGAACTTTAGTATGTGATAACATTAATGAATCACTAAACCAACTGATCTTAAATCTTGCCCTATCTTTGGATTTCCATATATATAAAATAATGTTTTCTATGTTTAAGTCAATTTATCAGGGCTTTCTATTAATTACTAACCAAGAGTATTCTTGGTTAGCAATGTGTTGATATAATTAATGAGAAAGATTATATATTTTACCAAAACTCTTTCATGGCTGTCTTGTAGTTATTGTTTATTATATATTTATATGTTAATTGAGCCTGGTTCATCCCACAATTTGTGCTCTCTTCTCAAATCTTAGCTCTTTTATAAATTCTATTGCAAAAATCCCTTTATATGTTGTTTAGTGGAAAGGTCTGTGACTAGCTTTAAGTGCCTTTGCAACCAAGATTTTTTTTTGAGAAAGTGTCTCCATGTATAGCGCAGGCTGGCTTAGAACTTGTTATGTAGCCCAGGTTGGTCTTGAAACCAATCAACCAATCAATTGATCTACCAATTTATTTTGAGACAGGTTCTTGCTATGTAGATCAGGCTGGTCTTGAACTCACTATGTAGCTCAAGCTGGCCTTGAACTTGTGGTGATCCTCCTGCCTCAACCTCCTGAGTACTAGAGTTACACATGTGTGTCACTATACCCAGCCAAGATTTTTGTATTCAGAAATGAAAGACAAGCAAGCATCATCACTTACATAAATGCGTGGTGCATTTATGAACAAGACACATGTTATTCTTTCAACTTTTTATAATAAATGAGCTAATAAGATTTTTAAAAGTTGACAAATTCAGTATACCTAATAATGTGACTAGAAAAATAAGAACAATTTATACATAATTTCCTTATTCTTCCTATCACCTTTCCACAATCTGATGACTTATTCATGATATGTTGTTCATCTTATGCTGGCAATTGGGAGCTGAGCATTCACCATAGATATTCATGTTCATGTTTCTGGGATTAGGGATAATAAGTATTAAAGAAGAATCCTGGGATGGGTATGTAGCTCATTGGTAGAGCATTTACCTAACATTTGTAAGACCCTGAATTGGACCGCCAACATAAAAAAAAAAAAAAAGTCCTATTATTTTAGGGATCTGTAAACTATTGTTTCTAAAACTGGGAAAAAAAAAAAAAGAATGGTATTTCAGCGGGATAACCTTAGGCTAAAATTTGGCCTTTTAGAGTAGCAGGGTTAAGGGCACCACTACATTGTGTAGAGCCTGTGGAAGGTTTGACTAATAAAGTGAAGTGAGATGCCTCGAACTTGCAGTATCTTACATCTTGTGGGGCTCCTTTCTAAGAGACTCAGAATCCACTGTCTTTTTGCCAAGGGTCTTTTTTCCCACTAGTTTAGTCCTAATAACAGCACACAGAAGATAATCAAAGGGGAAATATAGTAAAGGAATCTTCCAGGAAAATGACAGAGTGGTAAGTATGAACTATTCAGCCTCTTCAAGATTTGGAATCCAGACACTGGAAAATAACAACTGGATAACAACCTGGGAAGAAGAAAAGAGAGATGTAGATCCCCAGGAACCAGGAAGTATCTAACAGGAAAATTAAAACCTCAGCCTGAGTCACTCTGGATTTGAAATTCATGGCAATGGCACCCTCACCTGAATCCCACTGCCTGCTGGCGCCTGTATCTAGCACAGATCAGGGGTCTGACTATCTTCTTTATCTACTACTGTGAGCAGGGACACGTCTTGACTTGAACACTACCCCAAAAATTGTAGATCCTGGAAGAAAATTACACATTCAAAAAAACAGAGAAATTTCTTTCTTTCTTTCCCTTGTGTGTGTATGTTGCTTTTTGTTTTGTTTTCTTTTGTTTTCTTCTTCTTCTTTGCTTTCCTCCTCTAGTCTCACCAGTTTATTGTGGTTTGGAAGAATTTTTCTTTGTACTTTTTTTTTTTTTTTTTTTTGGAGCTAGGGATTGAACTCAGGGCCTTGTGCTTGCAAGGCAAGCACTCTAACCACTGAGCTAAATCCCCAGCCCCTATACTTTTTCCTCACTTCTTATCTCTTTTTCTTATTTCTCTTTTTCTTTCTTTGGTTTTCCTCTTCTCTTTTTTAATTTTTCTCCTTTTAATTTTTTGTCTCTTATTTTTACTCCTCATATAATTTTTTTCTCCTTTTTTCCTTTTATCTTCTATTGCTTGTTTATTTTTTACCTTACATTTACCTAATTCTACAAACATTCTTCTACTCCCCAAAATAATCCTTCATACCACTTCTCTCTCCACCTTTTTATATCATATAGCTTAAGGTTTCATATTTTTCTTTTTGCACTCCCCCATTCCCAACACCATATATCTTTAACAGTGTAATGATAAAGCTTTATTAATCTTTAAATAGTTAACTCTATAAAATTACCATTGAATTAATTTCTATCATTAGCAGAGATATAGTTGTCCTATTTAGTTCATATTAGTTGTAAGTCAGTACCAAGATTTTCTTAATGTTTACACCATAATTGTAAATTTCTTCTCTAGGGTTAAGGGTGGTACATAATTGGTTCTTATAGTGTGTAACATCCAATTTGTCTTGGAAAATACTACTGTAACTGATTTACTTGATATTACCAGAGTCACATAATTGTTGCTATTAATGCGTTTTTCTGTAAGCCAACACTCATATTACAATTGTGACATTAACAACACTAGAGTACATTCACAGAGAACTTGATGTTGGCCCAATTGCACTGCATTCTCCCCTCCCAAACTAACCAAGGTGGTGGGATCTTGGGGCGGAGGCAAGGGACTATAATTAGCCACACCCAAAGTACATCACCAAAAAGTGACTAACTAAAGGTATCTCTGTACTTGCAACTATAAGCATCCACAACCTGGGGACTTAGCTCAAGTGGTAGAGTGCTTGCCTTGCAAGCACATGGCCCTGAGTTTGATCTCCAACACCTTTTGCTCCCAAGCATCCACAAACCTCAGCCCAAAACAAAACAAAAAACAAGAGGCTATAATGTTAAGTAAGGTAACTCAGACACGCAAGCTTAAATATCACATGTTTTCTCTTATATGAAAAATCCAATATATATAAGTATAAATAAAAGACAGATAATAGGCAGAGAGAGAGAGAGAGACAGAGAGAGAGAGAGACAGAGAAAAAGACAGAGCCAGAGAAGGTATTTTAATCCAGTATGAACAATATATCTAAAAGCATATCTTGGCTTAGCACCAATTGTCTTACGTGTTTTATATGTTCTTTGGCCTACTGGTTTGGTTTTCTATCTGTATATATGACAATTAACTTTGTAAGGTCTTATAAATAAATAACTCTGATGCAAGAAAAATAAAAGAGGGTGGAGGGAAGGGGAAAAAAGAATTTAAATGTGTTATGTACATGTACCAATTAGTAGTGAATGTAATCATTATATACTGCAAACATCTACTAATAAAATTCAACAAAACAAAACAAATAGAAACATGAGAAGACAAGGCAACAAAATGTCTCCCCAGACTCCTGACTCCCCCAGAGCCAATCCAGGAGGTATCAAGGAGGAGAACAGCATAAACCACATACTCAAATTACTCAAAAGGATAATAAAGGAGGTTAGAAAACAGATCAAAGAAGTACTTAGCTGAATCACAGAAGTTATAACTAAACAGATAATGGAAGCAAAAATGATCCAGGAGGTTTCAGAAGACACTAATAAAAAGCTAGCTGAACTAAACAAAACTATACAAAATGTAAATGAGTAGTCTAGCAAAGAAAAAGAGTCCATGAGAAGCTTTCAATCAGAAATCCAGGAGATTAAAAGTTACATCAGCTGGGAATTTAGCTCAGTGGTTAGAGTGCTTGCCTTGCAAACACAAGGCCCTGAGTTCGATCCCTAGCATCAAAAAAAAAAAGAAAGAAAAAAAAATTACATTGACATGGGCAGCAGAAGGGACCCATGTGAGGACAGGATATCAAAACTAGAAGATGATGATCAAAGACCAATTTTGATCTTTGTAGTTCAAAGACCAACTACTCAGACACCTTAACAGCAACAAGAGACAAGAAAAATGAATCTGACAGCTGCTAGATGATGCAAACAAGACTAAGACTAATTAGAATAATTGAAAAATCAGAAGACAACATAAATGGCAAAAAAAAACTGTTCACAGAAATAATTTCAGAAGAAATTCCAAATATAGGGAAAGAAATAAACATACAGATAAGTGAGAACCCCAAGTAGCCAGGACCAAAAGAAGACCTCTCCATGCCACATAATACTCAAGGTACCAGAAGTTGATTGACCACAGGGACAAAATCTTAAAAGCTGTTAGAGAAAGGCAATGAACCACATACAAAAATAAACCCATTAGGATTACAGCAGACTTCTCAACAAAAACCTTAAAGGCCAGGAGGACTTGGTATGAAGTGTTTCAAGCTCTAAAAGATAACAACTTCCACCCTCAACTTATGTTTCCTGTAAAAACTGATGGAGAAACAAGGTGTTTCCATGATAAGGAGGGCATCAAGAAATTCATGACCACCAAACCAGCATTATAAAAAATTCTCAAAGATATTGTAGAAAGATACAATGAAGTCAGCAATGCCAACAGGTCAAAAAGCATGAATACACTTGGCAGGATGAGCAGCTAAGCAAAAAGAAAAAAAAAAATAAGGAAATCGGCAACAGGAAAATAATAAAATGGCAGGAATAAGTTAATGCTTTTCAGTAATAACACTCAATCTGAATGGTCTCAGTTCCCCAATCAAAAGACACAGATTGGTAGAATGGATCTAGAAACAAAACCCAACGATAGGCAGAATACAAGAAACACATTTAATTCAAAAAGAAACTCACAGATTAAAAATCACAGAATGGAAAACAATATCCCACGCAAAGGAACCCAGCAAAAAGCAGAAGTAGCTATCCTTGCTTTAGACAAAGTGGGTTTTAAACCAAAAGTGATCAGAAGAGACAAAGCTGGTCACTACATATTGGTTAAGGAAACAGTTCAACAGGAAGAGATAACAATGATGAACATATATAAACTAAATACCAACATGCTCAACTTAAAGGAACACTAATGAACATTAAAAATTAGATAAACACCAATACAATTGTAATGGGGGACCTCAGTGTCCCACTGTCACAAATGGACAGATCAACTAGACAAAAAAAGAAATCTAGATCAACAAAGAAATATTAAAGTTGAAACAAATCTTCAAACAAATGGACTTAATAGATATCTACACAGTATTCCATCCAAAAACAGAATACACATTCTTCTCAGCAGCATATGGGACTTTCTCCAAAATAGAGCACATGCTAGTCAACAAAGCATGCCTAAGTAAATGAAAAGAATCAAAATTATCCCATGCATATTATCATATCATAGTGCAATGAAACGAGAAATCAAAGGCAAAAGAAACTACAGAAATTATGCAAACACATGGAAATTAAATAATACTCTCTTGAATAATCAATAGTTCACAGATAAAATTAAGGAAGAACTTAGACAATTCCTACAATCAAAGCATAACACCAGTATGACATACCGAAATCTATGGGACATAATGAAAGCAGACTTAAGAGAAAAGATCATAGCAGTGAATTCCCATATCAGAAAAGCAGAGCAGGCTCAAATAAATAACCTAACGGAGCAACTCAAGGTCCTAGAAAAACAAGAATAATCCAAATTCAAAGCTAGTATGAGAAAAAAATTATAAAAATTGAGAATAAATTAATGAAATTGAGATAAAAAAGCAAGAAAAAGAATCAATGAATTGAAGAGTTGGTGCTTGGAAAGAATAAACAAAACAGGCAAACTCTTAGCCAATTTTACCAAAATAAGGGAAGAAAATACCCAAATTCATTGAATTAAAAATGAAAAAGGTGAAATTACAATACTCAGAAGAAACAGATAGATTCATGGATAAATATGAACTACCAAAGCTGAACCAAGAAGATATAAAAATCCCAAATAATACAGTATCAGTCAATGAAACTGAAGAAGTAATTTAAAAAACTACCAATTAAGAAAAGTCTAGTTTCCAAGGGATTCACTGCTGAATTCTACAAGAACTTTAGAAATTATCTAATGCCAATACTTCTCCAACTAATGAAATAAAAAAGGAAGGAGTACTCCCAAAGTCATCCCTAGGAGCAAGTATTAGCTTGATTCCAAAACCAGAAAAGGGCCCACCCGAAAAAGAGAACTACAGGTCAATCTTATGAACATAGATGCAAAAACCTTCAATGAGACACTGGCAAACAGAACGCAGCAAATCACCAAAATGATCACACATCATGGCCAAGTAGGATTCACTCCAGGGATGCAGGGATGGTTCAATATATGCAAATCAATAAATATATCACATAAACAGAAGCAAGGACAAAATCACACGATCATCTCAATTGATGCAGAAAAAGCATTTGACAAAATCCAACATCTATTCATGATAAAAACCCTGAAGAAACAGGTATAGGTCTTTGTCTCAATTTGATAAAAGCCATCTATGACAAATCAATGGCCGACATCATACTAAATGGAGAGAAACTGAAAGTTTTCCCTCTAAAATCAGGACAAGACTATGATGACCACTATCACCACTTCTGTTCAACATAGTTCTTGAAACATAAAACACCACTACTTCTTCCATTTACATAGAACCACCATCCCCAGCCCCAGTCCTGCCTGTCACTGTCCTCCTCTCGTGGGCTTTCATCACTGCCACTGCCACTGCCACCACCCCCACCAGCACCTTTGCCACTAGTGCTGCCTTCACGGGGCGCTCCACCTCCTCTGCATAATCTAGACCCTCTGCCCTGCAGTGGAAGCTGTGCCAAGTTTTTTTCTCGGGCCTGGGATGCAGGAATGGCAAACGGCGGCAGGGGTGGGGGGACAGTTGTGGTAAGTGGTAGAGGAGCCCACCAGGCCACTGTGGGATAGTGGCAGGCAGGATTGGGGCGAGGGATCGTGGCCCTACCAACCTGGCCTCGCTTGCTCCCAGCAACCCCAGCTGATTGCTCTCATTGTGGAGCAGCTCAAGACCAAGGGCTTGTTCGGCAGCTTCCACTGAGACCCCCTGGCCGACATGGATACCAAGCCAGCTTACCCAGGCCTAAGGCAGAGAGCAGATAATATTGTGTTGACACATCTGGACAGGCAGGAATGGAATACTACAATGAACAAGGACCAACTGCAAAATGGTCTGAGACAGAGTGTGGTTCAGTCAGGAATGTTGGAAGCAGGATCGGACAGGATTATAGCCCAGGTGGTGAATCCAAAACTAAACCACATCTTCAGGACACAGATAAATTGAGCAATTCATGAGTCCTTGGCAACCCAGAAAAAAGAAGCTGTGTTGGTGCCCCTTCCAGAGCTGGAAAGCCAGGACCCTCCAGCTCTGTCCCAGGACACTTCCGAAGGCAAATCTGTCACCTTTTGAAAGCTCTATTTAACTATGATGAAGAAATGGATTTCTGTTACTTAAGAGTAACACATAAGTCAACCAGGGTCACCATTTATTTCCAGATCTCTGCTTTGACCATGGTGCAGTGTCCAGATCGAACAGGGAGCAAGTCTGGCAGTGAAAATGTTGCTCATGTGCCCCGACTCTGTGCCTTTACTTGAAGAGCCTGTTCAAGGGTATGACACCCAGTAGACATTACAGAATTATAAATACTACAGCAAACTAAGGTGTTCCTCAAACACATTTTTATACTCGAACAAGGAGACTCTGAGATAAACGGAAGCTATAACAAAATAACATAATCAATCCCAAAGGTAACTTCAAATAAGGAAAGTATTGTTAGTGGGAGTAGGTATCTGACAGTGCTTACTTGATACTGTATCTCAGAGTTATAAACTAGAATGTACAAACCATTAACAACAGTCTTAAAATTGTTGTGACCTTCTCGTACAAGAATCTTCTAGCCAGTTTCCTTTCCCTTTCAGAGGTGGCAAAACGTACACCCATGGAGTGATGAGGAAGCTCAGACTTTAGGTGTAAAGTAAACTACTTTTAGGTTTTCTGTCCGGATATCATTCTGTCCTCCAAGGGCCAGTGAGTTTTAGAAGTGTTCAGTTCTCACAGTTGCATTTTTTAGAAAAGTGAGTGATTAATTAATGGCATTTTATACTAAAAAAGAAACATTAGCCAGAGAACTTAGACAAGAGAAAGAAACAAAAGGGATATATATATAGGAGAGGAGGAAGTTTAAATTATCATTATTTGCAGATGACATGATGCTGTACATAGAAGACCCCCAAGACACCAAAAAAACACCTAGAATTAATGATCAAGTTTAAAGCATAGCAGGATACACAGTCAACATTCAAAAATTAATAGCATTTTTGTACATTAATAATAAACTCACCAAGATGGAAATTAGGGAAGCAATAACTTTCACAATGGCATCAAGAAAAATGAAATACTTAGGAATTAACCTAACTAAGGAAATGAAAGACATCTACAATGAAAACTGCAGTACTCTGAAAAAGAGACTGATGAGGACATCAGAAAATGGAAAGATATTCTCTGTTCCAGGATAGGCAGAACCAATATAGTCAAAATGGCCATATTTACCAAACTGTTAAAAAGATTTAATGTAATCCAATCCAAATACCAAAAACATTGCTCACAGAATTAGAGAAAGCAATCCTAAAATTCATATGAAACCAGAAGAGACCTAAGATAGCAAAAACAATTGTGGGCAAAAAGGGCAAGGCAGGAAGCATGAAAATCCTGGACTTCAAGTTATACTACAAAGTTACAGTGATAAAAACAGCATGATATTAGCAAAAAACAGACTTGTGGATCAATGGAATAGAATAGAGGATGCAGAAACAACTCCAGGTACATCTGTTCTCTGACAAAGGGTCCAAATACTTTCTCTAAAGGAAAAATAGCCTTATTTAACAAATGGTGCTGGGGAAAATGGGTACTCACATGCCAAAGATTGAACCCAGACCAGTAGCTCTCACCACACACTAAACTAAAATCAAAATAGATCAAACAGATTAAAATAGATTAAATAGATCTCTTTAAATAGATTAAAACAGAAACACTGGGGTTGGGGATTTAGCTCAGTGGTAGAGCACTTGCCTAGCAAGCTCAAAGCCCTGAGTTCAATCCCTAGCAGCATCCCCACCAAAACAAACAAACAAACAAACAAACACACCAGAAGCACTTAATCTGTTTGAAGTCAAAATAGGTAAAACTCTTGAAGGCATATACATAGGCAAAGACTTTCTGAACACAAAACCGGTTGCACAATAAACAGTATCAAGAATCGGCAAATGGGATCACATCAAATTAAAAAGCTTCTACACAGCAAAGGAAACCACTAATGGAGTGAAGAGACAACCTCCAGTATGGGAAAAGAATTTTCCCAGCTACTTCTCAAAGACTAATATCTAAAATATATAAAGAATTTTAAAAATTATACCCCCCAATGTAAGACCCAGTCCAAAAAAATGGGTATTTGAAATGAACAGACATTTCTCAGATGAAGAAGTACAAATGGCCAATAAATACATGAAAAAATGTTTGACCTTGCTAGCCGTTCATGAAATGCAAATGAAAACAACTTTGAGATTCCATTTCACTTCAGAAAGAATGATTATCTTAAAACAAAAAATCAAACAATAACAAATGCTGGAGAGGCTGAAAAGGAAAAGGAATTCTTCCTCATTGCTGGTGGGAGTGTAAACTGGTACAACCACTATGGAAATCAGTATGGAGATTCCTCAAAAAAACTAAAAATAGAAATTCCATTTGACCCAGCTATTTCTCTTCTAGGTATCTATGTTCTCTTGCTTGTTGTCCTGTCCCCCTTTACTGTTTTGAGTGTTACATGTTTTTGAGAAATCTGTTTCTATAATCAGCAAGGGGCTCTAGCAGTACAATTTCATGAGTAGGATAATTTGAAGGTGTGGCTCAGTCCCTGTGTAGGCAAGTCAACTTCCAGTTCAAACTTAGTACTCTATATACTGCAGCCTATTAGAGTATCAACTCAGGGCCTGGAGAATTTAATGAGTTTGTCCCCAGTCCCTTTGTGATCTCCATATTTGTTCACGAGCTCCACAATTCTGTCAAAAGCACTATTCAGTTTCTCAGTTTCTCATCACTTCTCCCAGAGTTGGTAAATGGCTCTATAGGAAAAGTTCCCTTACATGCCATGCTTACTCTGTAGGTTTTCTTATTTTCCTAGAATCTGGCCTTTTGTTCTTATTTGACTTGTTAGTCATCTAATGCTTTCATGGACTTTTTGAACATTTTGTCCAGGTCTGTTGTTGTTGTCATTGTCATAGTTTTTGTTTTCAGTGGGAAGATTCATTTAAACTACCCATTGTACGATGTCAGAAGTGAAAAATCTAATGCATCAAAAATATAATCCATCAAAATTATAAATCAGTTGTAATCCTAGCACTCTGGAGGCTGAGGCAGGAGGATTGTCGTGAGTTCAAGGCCAGTCTGGGCAACATAGGGAGTTAAGGCAAGCCCGAACTATGTATTGAGACCCTGCCTCAAAACAAACAAAATAAGTCAAATTATGCCACCTAACTGTACCAAATTCTCTGCACATACAATAAAAACTATGTCTCTTCAATGATCCAGCAGATCTTATGTGATCTGACTTCAAGCTCTCACCAACTTCATCTCATACAATTCTTCCCTACCCAACTACACTCCAGCCACACCATCTTCTTACTAGTCTGTTTGCACACCAAGCAGTTTCCAATAACAGGTCTTCTGCACTTGTTCCCATTACTTGGAATGCTTTCTCCCCATATATCTATATGACTTTCCATTCCTTCCTTCAAATTTCTGTTCAAATGTCAAATTTCACAAGGGTCTTCTCTAGTCACTTCATATTAAATAGTAGATACTCACTCCATCACTTTCCATCTTCCTTATTCTGGTTTCTTGTTTCATTAAGGCAATCAGTCTCTCTCTCTCTCTCTCTCTCTCTCCTTTCCCTCTCTCTCTCTTAAAATATTTTTTTTATTCGGCCCATCCTGTTTGAATATATGTTCCATAAAGACAATGACTTTGTTTTCTTTGGTGGCATCTCTTGCAAGAACTGTACCTTTCATAGAGCAAACATTCAACAAGTATTTCCTGAATGCATAAATGAAAATATAATAACCAATATTGTCTTGCAGAAGTCCCTGAATTTCAGAGACTTGTATTTGGTGAAGGGATCTCCAAGGGACTTAGGATCAAAAAACGTTTTACTATTATTTATTCTACTGAAAATTAAAGGAAATTTTAGTCATTTTCATTTTTACTTAACAAATCAATCTGTATAAGCATACATCTACAGATGTATGTAAGATAAACTCCTAGAATAATCAGATTGTGTGATATATTTTATAATCTCAGTGGCATTATCAAAGCAACACATTAATAATGATTAAATTTGAATGCATGTTAAAAAGTAAGGGCCCCAGGAAACAGTGGCTTTAGCTAGACAATTCTTGGTTATATGGAAGAAGTCTGGAGATTGGCAGTTCAGTGCTGGTACGAAAGCAGCAAGTATTAGGAACTCAGGGTCTTTCTATCCTATACCACACATGGCTTCCATTCCAAGGCTATTTATGGTGAAAGCTAAACTTCTCATTAGGTAGTAGTAAGGAGGAAGAAGGAAGTAAAATGCTATCCCTCCATTTTAGAAGACTTTTCAGAAATATTACATAACCCTTCTACTTTCTTCTCATTGCTTAGAACTTAGTTAAATTCTTGTAGCTGCAAAGGAAACTGGGAAATGTAGTTGATTAGCTGAGAAAATGGGAGTACTTTAATTACAGGGAAAATCAGATATTGGTCTCAACTAGCAATCTATTCTATAAACATTAAGCACATTTTTTTTTAATGGGAGTTTTTCAAATTGCCTTTTTTCTTAATCTTGACCTCAACTACTACTCACTAATTTGTTCAGTGCCTGCATCACTCGAAGGTACAATTGAATCTCCCAAAATTTCTCCATACAAAATTCTACAGCTGAAACTTCCACGAAACAAAACAATGTCTCTTCTTTTTCTTACACAAATATTTAAACATTATCTCTTTAATAAAATTCTCTTGGGTTAAATGAGAGTTAGGATAGTTTCCCCTGAACACCCAAAGTTATCAATCACATATTTCCAGTGAGTTCACCCTGAGAATATTTACCTTAATTAATTCATATCTATATTTAATTTGTGTAGTGTGAGTGCTATTGTCTGTGGCACTAATTAATATGTCTGTTGGCACCAATACTTTCCATATTAGATTTTGATTAACCTGGCTTTCCCAGTGGAATGTAACCTTTGCGCCTATTGTATTCTTCCCATGTAGGTTGGCATGGAGGCACAGTAAGTGTTCATTAAATGTTTGTAAAAAGAAAGAATCTTAACATTCATTGAATACCTGTTATGTGACAATCAGTATGGTAAGTGCTTTAAAAATACAATTTTATTGATTTTTCATAACAGCTGAGATACATGGAGATTAAAAATGACAAACTATCTCACCAATTATTTATTTACACATATAAAGAAAGAAGTACACCAGAGTTCTACATCCATAATAAATACTAATTTTACTGTGCCACATTTATGGTGGCCAGCTGGATTGTTTCAAGGCTTCCTCTGGTAATACAGATTCACTGATTTCATAAGATGAGATAATGGATTAACAACTTTCATTGGTAATTTCCTTAGTTGTCAATACTTTAGTCAAAGTAATTTAGTTATAATGATTCTATTCTAAATCTAATGGCAAACAGTTGAGTGAGCTGATGGTTTGGAAGGCTATATGCAGGAGTATCTTTTAAAATCACACCACACAGACATTTACTATTCTGCCAACACCAACTGCCCACAAAAATCAGTTGTTTAGGTGGCACAATTTTAACATTAGGGTTCCTAATAAAGAAGCAGGCTTTCAGCCCACCTTCTTTCAGCAGTAGCATCTTTATTTACTTTTTGGGAATTCTGTTTTTCAAATATGCCGCCTTCCGGTAGCCAAAGAAAGTTGACCATAGCTAATCGAGTCAAAACTCTTTTCTAGAATCTGAATCATTCATTCCAGATAATGCTGTTGAGACATTCATGCTGTGGAGACCCACATGAGCTGTCTAGTCTGTTCTTTCCAATGTTAGTTCTTCAGCCTTCTCTCCTTAATCCTTTGAATTTCCTATCACTTTGCCCAGATAAATTCCCTTCTTTCTTAAATTTACCAGGGACAGGCATTATTGCTTGCAACAAAAGAACTCTAACTGATATGACCATGTAAGAAGGAGGGAATAAATTTAAGTGGGAATAAATAAGGTCTGAAATGAGATCCGTTGGGGAATATATTTCCAGTTTCTAAAAAAAAAAAAAAAAAACCAGGTACAAAAATTCTAGTTTAAACTTGAATCATAGTGCACATTAGTGTTCAATCATCTAAGCACATCCCTAAGACTGAAAATAATCACATCAGAAGGTAGCAAAGGGCTTCCAAATGATGAGAGTAATATTCTTTTTCAAGAACACCCTGTTGTAGGATTGACATCACAATTTTGGGGTCTGAAAAGAAAATGTGTTTGCTGCAAGGCAGAGGTTTTTCTCTGTTTTTACAATATAAAAACTTTGTTTCTTTGGTAATTTCACATCTTTGGCATGACTAAAGGATTTTTCAATTCAAATTAAACTTCAACTCGACTACCACCACCACCCCCCATCTGCCCCTTTGGGATTCTTCCTTTTCACTGCCAAGGATTAAATTCCCTGTGAAAGCCTTGAAGGCAATAGACATCTGCACTGGAAATGATATACAAAATTATCCAAAAAGAGAGAAGAAATCTCAAAGATAGCAAGAGGAAATGATTGAACTCATATTCATATTGGGAAAAAATCTGTTTTCAAACTGGGTTTCTTACTGACTTTTTTGGTCATAATAGGAATTATCATTTATGTCTAACAAGAAACTGCTATTCGTCTCCTTTGCCAAAGATGCTGAAGTTTGGTGTATTTTAAATACCAAACAAACATCTCCATAGAGAATGGCTTGCTGCCAACATCTGGTGTGTCCAGGAATCCTAAATGATCTCCTCTCTAAAGCTCATCCTCACATACCAGACTGTTCATATACTCAAGCAATAAGCACGAATAAACCAAACATCTAAATGTTTTAAAAAGGCAAACACTTGTGATTTCCCAAAGTAGGTTGGTTGGCCATATGTGGGTCACAGAATGAAGTATGCACTAAGTTAGCCTCACTATGAACAAGAGAGCAATCTTTGAATAGAACACTCTCACCCATGCTAATTGTTACGACAGTTCTCTGTTGTTGGATGAGTGATTCAAGGTAGAGTGCTGAATTAGCATTCAGTTCTAATCGTGTTTGAGGTGCTGGTTTAATTGGGTCATGTTCTTGGTGGTCAGAAGGTAACTCACTGCTCACTCCTCAAATCACACACACGAATGTTTTGGTAGAAATGTGCAAACATCAGATATAGTTCATAACTAGTAACTTTTTATTTTATCAGCACTTAATCTCTCTGCTCTCATATATAAAATATTTTGCAGTACTTTTATATCCTGACAACTGATATGTGGAGTCTTAAGTGATACCAAACTGAATTGATGAGCAGTTTAGACATGATGCTAAGAGGAATCGTATAAGTGGGATACATCATCGGAACAATGTCATCTCTACTATAGTCAGCTGTTCCATCTATTAATCCAAAAACTCATAAGCAGCCTGAGATTGGATTTTGGGACTATGATGTGATGGAAAAGAACTGAGCCCTAGCTATTAGTTTTGTAAAATAGCTCCTTGAAATCATCATTTCTTTATGTTTATTTTCCATGTGAAATGACATCAATTTTTGCTTGGGGGAAAATCACTTGGGTTATTCTGTCAGGACTCTCAAATGATTAGATGCCCTTCAATGCAAAAAACCTAAGGGTTCTTTGCTTTTCTTATCATTGCTTGGGCTTTGCTTCTACTGGAAAAGTCATTCTATGAAATAACTCATTAATATTTGATGAATGATTCAATCTTTTGGGCTTATATGGTCACTTCAGTCATGCTTCTCAGCTAAGCCTGCCTCTGTTCACATGGGTTGGTCATTACGTATTCCTTTTAAGGTGACCAGGAGTTCAGTTCTTCTGCCTCATTTCCCAGAAAGAAGAATAATGGATAAAATCTTCAGAGTTAAAAGGAAAAGGGAAGGGTATATCCATGCACAGATAGACAGACAGACAGACAGACACACACACACACAGGCACACATGTATATGTACACATTTCTAACTTAGAAAGGCAATGTAATAGCAAGAAGACATATTTAAATGGCGAAATGAACAGAAGACTCTCCTAAATCCTCAAGATACTATCATGAGACAGAAGAATATTATCATTAGGTCCTTAATATTTGGAAAAAGTGAAACAAAGGGGTGCTGAAAATATACTAAGTATTGCACCATTAATTTGAATTAAAAGATGAAAACTTGTTCAAATATCCTAACTCAAGCTGGAGAGTGAAATGGACAACACTGATACTGGATATTCGATGTCTGTCTCGATCCAGATGTTATTTCCAGTCTACCCTAATGAGATAGCACTGCTTTTAACTATAGACTTAGAGAGCGCTGGCCTTTCCCCAGAGAAACGGGATTGTCAGACTCTTTGGATTCTTCCTCTCCACCACACACTCCCCTGACCTAGGCCCTCCACATATACATACCAGCTGCCAGCCACCACCAACTCCCTCAAGACAGGGCAGTCAGGGAAAGTCTTGCTATGGAATGATAGCATTTGGCAGCAGTAGGAGTTTATCAACAAAACTGTCCCTCTGGCCTCTTATCTAGCTTTTTGCTCTGAGTATGGCAAAAGATAATAGATACCCATTGTAGAAAACATGAAAACTACATAGAAATATTTTTTAAAAACAACTCATAATCTCACTACCCAGTGTGATGACTGTCAATATTTGGTATAGTACAAAAATTTTTATTATCTAGATAAACATATAAATGTTTCTTTATGTAGTTCATATTATATATCCAGTTTTAAATTGCACTTGAATTTAATTTTATATCATGAACATTTCTTCATGTTATAAAAACATTTTTGTAATTACCACACACATCTGTTCTATAAAAAATGACTATTGAGATCAAGGAGAAAACAAAAATTAAAGAGAAAAATGAGCAATCTAAATATTCAAGATGGAAGAATGACCATCCCAATTACAAATTACCAATTAGTAAATCTAAAAAGTTATGAGAGAGAATACTCAAATGAAAAATAAGGAACTAGTCCAAGACCAATGAAGCTACTCTGATACACTTATAAAATAATGAAAAGGTAGATAGTTGTTTGCAAAGGTTTAAAATATGTTTAAATACCAAGAAATCAATTGTCATTATGCAGCACCAAATTATATTGGTAAGATTAATAAACTTTTATTAAATAATAAAAGCGAAGTCTCTGCATTTCTCAACGATTTCCAGAGAAAACATATACAAAGGTGCTGATACTCATTTAAGTACACTATTCTTAAAATGGTGTAGAATTTCTAATATTAGAATTCCTTTGTTAACAGTTTTAGTGAGGTCTTAGAAAAAGTAGACAGTATGATATTGTAGAACCGTCCATTGCTTAGGCAATTGTCCCCCACTCTAAACAAATACTATTGTCAAGCACAAGAAAATAAATGAGATAGGGTTTGGGGATTTAGCGCAGTGGCAGAGCGCTTGCCTAGCAAACACAAGGCCCTGATCTGGATCCCAACAGTCCCTCTCACCCAACCCCCATGCAAAAAAAAAAAAAAAAAGAAAATAAATGAGGCGGTATTTAACCTCTAGCCAAGTGTTCTGTGTTTAAAGGCAATAGATCCTGATAGCACCAGCTCCTCCCCTTGCTTCAGAGCTATCTCGCATTTCCCAAATACTGCCTGGGGTGCAGGTGGGAGAGTGAGGGACAGAACTGAGCCTGAGCTGGGATGAAAAGCTAAGATAAGGACCCTGAGAGAAAATTGTAGCTTAGTACAAAGATGATGGCTGTGCAGTCAGACAGGAGCCACATTCCAATCCAAAGGTTGCCACCTTTGTGACATTTGGGCAAATCATCCGGACTATTCAAGGTTTTCTTCAGACGGTGTGAATGATAAAACCTACTTCTCATAGTACAGGGTGTTTTATGAAAGTTGGTTATTAACATTTATGATTTTTATTATCTCATATAGTTCTCTATATATTTTTAATCATGGAGTTACAACTCATTTCAATAGTGGTTCTGGTTTGTTGCCCTTGTTCATTTCATTTTTATCATTAATCTACTGGAATTGTGTTATGACATTCAAATAGATTCCTTCCATCCCAGAACTTGTCATTTGATGTTTAATAAAGCATATAGAAGGCACTGATAATACTCTTTCAACATTCTTTAAATAAAAAATTCCCTCAGTTTTTTACTGAGAGTCTAATATGTGCTAAGCATTATGCCAAATGTTATGTCTAGAAATTAATAAATCCTGGCCACATAAGAAGTTAAAGGCACAATTGTCTCATTATATGTAGAAGAAGGTTTTCCTACTCCACTGTTGGTGGGAGTGTAGGCTGGTCCAACCATTGTGGGAATCAGTGTAGAGATTCCTCAGAAAAATACACCTAGAGGTTCCATTTGACCCAGCTATTCATCTGCTTGGTATCTTCCCAGAAGAATTAAAAATATCATACCACAGCAATATCATGCACGACCATGTTTATAGCAACACAATTTTTTTTTTTTTTTTTTGCCAAGAACATGTACTGGTACATTGTATACATAACGATCACATTCATCATGGTTATTGTGTACCTGTATATGATGTATCTTGGTTTTCCCCTCCTCTTCCCCACCCTTTCCTTCTGCTCCCCCCTTTCCTATTTACAGAAGGTTTATTTATACTTTTCCACCCTTTCCCTTTCCCCTTTCTTTCCCTTTTCCCTTCCTTCTTTTCCCCTTCTCCCTTTTTAGTTCTCCTCTCTTTTGAATATTATCTTCCTTTTATATAATATCTATTACGCCTCTTTGTCCTTATTTACACTATGGTTTCTCATATCAGAGAAACAATTCGATGTGTACTCATTTGTGTCTGGTTTATTTCACTTAAGAGTATGTTCTCAAGGTACGTCCATTTACCTACAAATGTCTCTAGTTTATCCTTTTTTATGGCAGAGTATTACTCCATTGTGTAGAAAAACCACATCTTCTTTAGCCATTCATTAGTTGTTGGACATTTAGGTTGTTTCCAAGACTTAGCTATTACAAATTGTGTTGTTATAAACACGGTTGTGCATATATGACTCTGGTATGATGCTTTTAATTCTTCTGGGAAGATACCCAGTAGAGGACTAGCTGGATCCTCTAGTTGCAGGTTTTGTTTTTTGTTTTTTTTTTTTTTTTTTTTTTTTTTTTTTTTTTTTTTGGTGCCGGGGATCAAACTCAGGGCCTTGTGTTTGCAAGGCAAGAACTCTAACCACTGAGCTAAATCCCCAGCCTCTAGTTGCAGTTTTTTGAGGAATCTCCACACTGATTTCCACAGTGGCTGAACCAATCTATATTCCCACCAACAGTGGAGGAGGGTTCCTTTTTCCCCATATCCTGGCCAGCATTTGTTATTGGTTGATATTTTGATAATTACTGTTCTTTCTGGAGTGAGATGGAATCTTAAGATTGTTTTGATTTAGCAACACAATTTGTAATAGCTAAATCTTGGAAACAACTCAAATGCCTGGCAACTGATGAATGAATAAAGAAGATGTGGGGTTTTTTTATACAATGGAGTACTACTCTGCCATAAAAAGGATAAATTTGAAACATTTCTAGGTAAATGGATGCACCTTGAGAACATACTCTTAAGTGAAATAAATCAGACACAAATGAGTACATATTGCATTGTTTCTCTGGTATGAGAAACTGTAAGTGTAAATAAAGACAAAAATGTATAGTAGATATTCAGAAAAGGGAAGAAAATACTCAAATAGGAAGGATAACTGGGGAGCGGGAAAAGGGAAAGGAAGGAAGGGTAAAGGAAAATAAATGAAAAAGGAAAAAATGGAAAAATGTAAACAAAGCTGTTGTAAATAAAGAGGGGAAGAAGAATTGAAAGGAGGGGTGGGGAAGGAGGGAACTAAGACGTATCCTGCATAGGTACAAATTAACTATGATGAATACAATTGTTATGTATGTCTAAAATATATC
Organism: Hystrix cristata; assembly: GCA_004026905.1. Taxonomy (NCBI): domain Eukaryota; kingdom Metazoa; phylum Chordata; class Mammalia; order Rodentia; family Hystricidae; genus Hystrix; species Hystrix cristata. The sequence goes on from PVJO010009798.1 coordinate 38,790, forward strand.
AATAATCTTCCTTCTTGGTTTTAAAAAATATGTATACTTAGAAAAGGATTTAGGTAAATATTAAGGAAAAAAGTGTAATGGAAACTAATAAAAATGTGGAATTCTAAGTTGCAACATGAATTAAAAATAATGTTAATTTTAAAAAGCTTCCTGCTAGGGAAAGAACAAAAATTAAGAAACCAGATAGTCAGAATGGAACAGTAATTCAGAAATTTTAATTTTTAAACCATGAATTAGGTATATGATTTTGAGCAAAAGTTCAATTTTTCTGAACTTCAGTTTTTTTTAATCTGTAAAACTGAATTCAGGGGTCACAAACAAAAAAAATTTCTATATAACTACTGGATTCAAGAGGAAATCACGGGGGCTGGGAATTTAGCTCAGTGGTTAAAGTGCTTGCCTTCCAAGCACAGGGGCCCGAGTTCGATCCCCAGCACCAAAAAAAACAAAAACAAAAACAAAAAAAACAACAACAAAAAAAAGAGGAAATCACAATGGAAATTAAAAATTATTCCTATACATACAGCTTATCAAAACTGATGAGTAATTAGAAAGATAATGGTAATTACTGGTAATTAGAATAAAATACATAAATAGAAATGCATTTAAATGTAAGACAAATTGAAATAATGAGCTATGTATGCAATTCCAAAAGGTAGTAAAAAACCAAGTAGAAATAGAGAAATTGTAGAATTAACAATGGAAATTAAGGAACTACGTATGCAATTCAAAAAGCTAGTAAAAAAAAAAAAACAAGTAGCAAAAGAGAAATGGTAGAATTAACACTGAAAATTAAGGGGATAAAAACCAAATAGATAACCAAGAAAACCAAAAGCTGTTTCTGGAAATAATTCAGATGAGGCAATTTATGGAAAATTATGGGCCAATTTCATTTAAGAATGCGGTGCACAGTTTCTACATGAAGTATTAGCAAATCTTACAGATTTGAAGACATCTGTAATCCAAATCACTCACTAGACTGTCAGGGTCATGGTCATTAGGAAACTGGCTGAAGCCTCCATGGAAGACAGAAGCACATGAGATATTCAGAAGTCTAGGTTCTGTATGCCTTGGCTTCCGTCTTGTTTGAAGAAGGTGAGTCTGTGCCCCAAGATAATAAATCAAATTAAAGGCCAAGTCAGAGACAAAGGCAAGTCCTTCAAATTCAAAGAGGTTTGGCTAGCAGTGTGCTGCTTACTCTTCCAGAGACCTCTCCTGACTGCTTTCCAACCAAATGCAGCCACCTGAGAGGTGTTAGTGACCTTTTTTTTTTTTTTTTGGCGGTACTTGGGATTGCACTCAGAGCCTTTGCATCAACCTACATCCTCAGCCCTTTTGTGTTTTGAGACAAAGTCTTAAAAAGTTGCTAAACTGTCCAAGCTGGGCTCCAATTTGCAATCTGTCTGCCTCAGCCTCCCAGAGTGCTGGAATGACAGATCTGTGCTACCACACTCAGCTTCTGTTAATTTTAAGCACTGTATCTGATGCAGCCTTTGAGCACTTCTGGACATTACCTCAGTATCTTGAATTAAGTACTTGGTCCACAACTGACCCTATTGCCTTGCCTTTGGTATTTATTCATTGATGGCCCAATTATCACAGATATA